>JAUCBJ010005430.1:0-50261 GCA_032718475.1 Nemertoderma westbladi
TTTACGTTGTTCGATCTCTCGTTCGGCCTCTCGTCCGCGTTGTTCGGCCTCCTGTTTACGTTGTTCGACCTGCCGTTCGTCCTCTAGCCTACGTTGTTCGGCCTCCTGTTTACGTTGTTCGACCTGCCGTTCGTCCTCTAGTCTACGTTGTTCGACCTGCCGTTCGGCCTCTCGTCTATGTTGTTCGGCCTCCTGTTCGCGTTGTTCGGCCTGCCGTTCGGCCTCTCGTCTATGTTGTTCGGCCTCCTGTTTACGTTGTTCGGCCTGCCGTTCGGCCGCTTGTTCGGCCTCTCGCTTTTGTGTTTCGGCGGCTAATACATCTTGCTCGGCTTGCAGTTGAATATACTCATCTTCCATCCGAGCTTTGAGGGCTAATGCCTTCCGTTCTCTCAGTTGGTCTCGGAGTGGCGGCGCCCCTTGAGAACTGCGCGCTGAGCCGGATATCTCGCTCCTAGCGCTGGAGTGCTGATTTCTGGTGGACCCCATTCTCTTGTGATGTACTCCTGTCCTGATGCTGGAGGATCGTACTGATTCCGCGTCTGTTCTTTCAGCCCTCTTGTAATACTGTTCCTCATAGCCTCTCACCAGGCTGAGGGTCCTCCGGTGTTGTTTGCGGAACCCATCTAGATGTACAACGTGTTCTTCCAGCTTGGGGTAGTTTTCCTGATCGGTGGGAGGAACGAGCTCTTGGTACGCCTGTATCATTCTTTCGTACCGCTGTAGGATATTTCGGATACTTTGAAGCTGAGTTTGTACCTCATTGAGGGGGGTTTTGACTCCCTTGAGTTGTTTCTCCATCCGTTGATACGCTCGGGTTACTCCGCCTTTAAGAGCCCCTAACCGACGGGTCATGTTCTTGACGTTTGGGACCTCGTCGGCTTCCGAGTCTGTGTGGTGATCCATCTCGTCGGTATCGGATATGTTATTTGTGGTCATTGTAACGCCTCGTCGATGGCGAGATACGCGATGTCGTAAAACAGTTCCTCGTAGGTATTGTACTCAGCTTGGACCACCCGAACAGTAATCCTGAATCGTCCAACGTTCGTTCCTTGTACCTCAACTTCGACGTGCCAGATTCCTGGCTCAACTTGAATTATATCAATGGGTGTGATCGATACTTCCATTCCCTGTTAACAACTCTCCCGAATTGTGATCTGCCGACTACGAGTTGGTTAGATCGAGTTTGCTGATTAATTAAACCACGACTTTGTCTCAACTCAAATACCAGAGTTTCCTCGTAGTGGGTGCTGGCAAGCACGTAGAGAGTTTTTGAAGAGTATTGAAGGATTCTCAACTTCCACCAGTTGAAGTTGACCGCGATAATTATTCTTAATTTTGACACCCTGTCAAAATTAACCACGTGAATTATTCTTAATTTTGACACCCGGTCAAAATTAACCATATAATTATTCTTAATTTTGTTGCCGTTATTCCTACACCAGGGGGAAAAACGCCGATGCTGGAGACGTGACTTAACAGACCACCGAGCCCCGGCCAGTCACCGGATATTGATTGTGGGGAGGGAATATTTCTAAGATGCAAGTTTGCGGTTGAGAAAAGCTGCATTAGTTGGATATACTCTTTAATGTAACTTCCTATAGTTGAAACCTGTTCAACATCATTGAAACCTGTTGAAACCTGATTAAGAATAATTTTGGGCTTCCCCAAATCAATATACACCAAATATTCACAATAAGTATACACGATAATATAAATCCCTAATAGTACTCAGGCTAACCTGAATACTGCTTGCATTTTCCATCCCCCCTGGCCCTTATAACTATGAAATTATTCCCGTACCCTGTAAGTTGCCCCAAAGTTCGCCCATAAATCGCCCCCAGTTTATTGAATGTGCCCAAAACCCATGGTCCCGCACCCAGTAGTAATATCGGAATAATCAATTTTAATAAAATACAAAAATATTCAACTCGCGTTATGGAAAGTTGAAATACCGCGAACAGTCACCCCATAATCACATCCCGGTGCTATTGCTGATATTGTCGCACCGTCTCGTCCTCATCTCCAGGACCTCATCCTTGCTCGAGATAGTAGTTACCGCCATCCTACTCGGAGTCGTCTGTAACCCTATCTCCTCGGCCACCCAATTCTCCACCAACGTGAAGGCTGCTCCACTGTCGACCAACATCAATGTTGTGACTGATCGGCCGTCCTTTCCTGTTATCCTCACTGGTACTACCCCGAGTAGTACTTTCCTCTTTCTTCTTGCTCCCGTCGTGCTCGTAGCCATTGTTTGGCCTCCAGTCTCGTCATATTCTGTCGGTGTTTCTCTACACTCTCCGAATCTGTGTCCTTCTACCACGCATCGATGACATAGTCCGTTTGTATCCGCGTAGGCTACACGATCTTGTTTAGGCAACGCTTGCCAATGCTTACAACTCATGGTCTTATGGGTTCCATCCCTATGCAATTGACATTCGTATCCTGGATTTTAGCGCTCCCTGTATAGCCCTTCACGTATTGCGCGTAGATTCATATCTACCGGTTTAGTGTTTTGGTTATTTGGACTCGGCCTACTGGGTATTTTGGGATTATACTTGTTTGTGTTGTTATTTTGTTTCTGTCCTTGCCACGGTGTGGCCCTACTCCCAACTAACTGTGGACTTGCAGTCCCCTGCGTGGCCGCATGTGGTAGCGACTGTCTCACTCTCGGGAATGGATCTGCCGGATTATGTTCGGGTTTAGGCCTGTTGTATTCTGTCTTCGGCGCCTTCCCCAAACTATCCTCACTGTAGACTGGGTCTGTGATCAACTCTGCTTCATAGTTGAGGAAGTTCGACATTTCCTCTAGGCCCGGTTCCGCACCTTTCTTCTCCCGGGTGGAGAAGGAGGTCTTCCTCCATTTGTTTCGTAGCCAGATTGGTAGTGCCTGCGCTATCGTGGTGATGTTATTAGATGCGTTGAGTTCGTATGGCGCGTCTAGCATCTTCAGCACGATTAATGCCTTCTCAACCTTATTCGCAAAGGTATTTATACTAACAGGGTTATCCTGTAGGCCACCCGATGTTATTCCCCCCAGGGTCTGCCGGATGATCTTGGCTGGGTGTCCGTATTCCCTGTCTAGGGCCCGCCATGCAGTCGTGAAGCCGCCCTCGATGCCCTGATACTGCCTCACGATGTCGTACGCTGGGCCTCCTGTGTATACCTGTAAATATTTTAAGCACTCTGCCTGCGTCAGATTCTTAGTTAATATTTCATTGCTGTACATGCGTCGGAATTGCAGGTATTCATCCGGTCTGCTTCCGTCGAATTTAAATGGTTCAACTGGTGGTAGCTCGATCCTGGTTTTGAGCGCATCGATAAGTGTTGCCATTCCCATTGCCTGTGCTTCCAATGGGTTCGAGGGATGCTGTACAGACTCTCCTGTTGGGTGCGGTTCGCCCGTCGGGTCTGTTGACTTCTTCTGTGTCGGATATATCATTGGGGGTAATGGCCCCCTCCATATCTCCGTATCGCACGATCTGTTTTGGTCCAGGGGGTTCGATGTTCTTATTCTCGGCTGAGTGTATTGCTGATATTGTAATGGGGGAATGTCACCCTGCCCCCCCCCCCCACACCGGTGTTATGTTTGGTACTGGGGTTGATGTTAATATATTGGGGCCCACACATCTATCGGCAATAACCCCCCCTCCCCTGGGTATATGTTATGTCCCCGCATATTATAGTCATACTGGTGTGCTGGTACCGGTACATGGCTATCCACTTCTTGCCTTCCTACCGGTATGTACGCCGTGACTTCCGGATCTAATCCCGTTGTTCGCGCTACCCTATCGCCTACACTTTCTCTCCCAGCATGACCTATAGTATGTGCAGTAAGGCCTACAGTATGTCCTGCAGTCTGCCTGTGTCCTTCCGGACCAAAGTTTAATCTTCTCGAATAATCCAAGAAGTCCTCCCCGTGACTACCGTATCCTCAATCGGCAGCTATATCCCGTCAGGAAGTTTCTCTTCGATCCCCTCTGCTGTTCTCGTCCTCGTACCAGTACATTCTGTACCCTTCTCCTGGTGTGTGGTGTGTCTCTCCGGGGCGACAGCAATCTCCCGGAGTTCGACCCCACTGACTCCCTAACTCCATCTCTACTACCGACGGTTCACTGTCCATCCTTGCTCTCCAGTTGCTCGTAGCAACGCTTCTTCTATTCTCCTCACTTCTTCTCTCTTCAGCTTAGAGCTCCCGCTCATGAGATATTTCTTCGACCTCCCGATTAAACTCCACTGTTCTTCTTCTCTCTTCCGACTGACGTCTTCTTGCTCGCCTGCTCTCGGCGTCAACATCTCTCTCTCTGCCCGGATGGACGCTCCTGGGGATACTCGCAATCCCCCTACTATTCTCCATCGTTGGGTGCCGCGGTTTAATCTAACTCGCCCCGTGCATTATCCTCTGCCCCCCCTCTCGCCACTAATCTCTCCCGTGGTGGGGCGCCCTTAACCCCCCCCCCCCCCCCACTCGCCACTTCTTACTTCACTACCTCTTACTTCGCTTCTACGCCCCTCTTGAGGGACATTCTCTGCCCCCCCCTTCTCGCCACTACGCTCCCGTTGTGGGGCGCCCATAGCCCCCCCCCCCCCCGCTTGCCACCTCCTACTTCACTACCTCTTACTTCGCTTCTACGCCCCTCTCTAGTCGATGCACTATCTCTACTGCGGCTGGGTCTATTTACCCCCGCCTCTCCCTCTACCACTGCGTCGGGTTGACTCACCCCTGTTGCTCCCTGCCTAACTACGTGGCCTTGCAGGCTCCCGTCCCGTTGGGGTGACTCACCCCTGTGTGCTCCCTGCTTAACTACGTGGCCTTGCAGGCTCCCGCTGGTCGGACCACCTATGTTTGCTGCGTTCGTATTAATAGTACTGTTATCAACAATATTACCATCTAAATTATTTGAATTATTTAAATTATTTTGTTCGGAATTCGGATTATTATTTAAATTATTTTGTATATTTAAATTAGAATTATTATTTTGTTCGTCTGAATTAAAGTTATTATTTAGATTATTTTGCGCATTTAAATTAGGGTTATTATTTTGTATATTTAAATCAGAATTATTATTTTGTATATTTAAATCAGAATTATTATTTTGTATATTTAAATCAGAATTATTATTTTGTATATTTAAATCAGGATTATTTGGATTTAAATTATTATTACCGGGTAAAAGGTTATTTCCTGCAATGAAAGTTTGATTAGGGTTGTCTACTACGGTACTATTAATATTAATGCCTTCTAACGTATTATTATTACCCCCCCCCCCACCGCCCATACGGCTACACCAGTCCTGGGTCTGTCGTCCGGTGCCTGTAAGTGGGGTATTAACGAATGTTTCCATTACCTCTGGCTCCTCATAAATACTACCCGAGCCAGCCTCACTCTCGGATAGTCCCAACTGCGCCAGTTCTAATCGGCGCTTTTGCTTAGCCTGATATTGCATAAGCCCCCTTAACCGGGCATGCCTATCATCCCGCATGCGCTTTCCCACTCTCTCTCTCTCTCTATCCTCTCGCAAACTTTGGTTCGCTAATTCTATCTCCCTCCCCTCCCGCTCTCTACGTTCGTTGGCTTCTCTCTCTACCCTCGCTTCTCGCTCTTTACGCTCGTTCTCTACTTTCGCCTCTCACTCTTTACGCTTGTTCTCTACTTTCGCTTCTCGCTCTTTATGCTCGTTCTCTACTTTCGCCTCTCGCTCTTTACGCTCATTCGTCTCTCTCTCTTCTTGCTCTCTACAATTCCTCGCCACCCTCTTGGCCCTCTCTCTACACTCCCTCGCCAACTCTCTCTCTTTATCTAACAACGCAGTTCCCTCATCCAACTGCCTCTCTAATTTTTTCTGGTCTTGCGCCACCATGTCCAGTTGACACGCCAGATCTATCTCTAACACCCTTCTTGCTTTCGCGGAGGATGTAGCGGACTTATCGGTCGCGATGGACTCTCGTCGCCTCTCTGTCCTACTAACTTTCCCCCGCTTTCTGGGGTTCTCGCTAACCGACGAGACCGAATCCTCGGGGTTAACCTCGGGTTTGCCCTCGTGCGGATCCGCCCAACCCACTAACTTAATTCCCCTAGCATCCACTAAGTACGGCCCTACATACACTATTTCAGGCTCCATAACCCCGGATCGCCACAGTTCGAATAGTTCGGTGGCGACCCCCCTCGCTCTCTCACTCGCCAGTTTTCCCTGTCCAAAACGGACCAAATACCGGAAATGTTTGTTAGACTCACCTAGCCTTTGGTGTAACTTAGGCTGGTCTACCTTTCCTGGCCTCCTTCAGCAGTTTCTTCGTGGCGTTGTAGGCCCGTCGTAGCCGATCGCTCTTCCCGACGTCCTCTTCACCAACATCTCCTCGTTCGGCGTTGTACCAGCGGCCCCACCATCGCCGTTCCGGTGGGCCGTCCATCGCCCTCGGCCTGTGGCTGGCCGGCGACTTCGGTACTCCGACCGCCATCGTGCATCGACTCGTCCCTCCCTCGTGGTTGATGGCCGCCCTCCTCTTGGGATACCGGATCGTCCCTCCTCGGCGAATCCGGCGTCGCAGGTCGATACCGTCGCGTCGCGGCCTCACGGATCGTTTGGTTGGTATCGTCCGGGGTCCGCGGCGGCGTTCTCTCTCCCTCTGATAATCGGGGTTCTCCTGTGCTCATCTTCTCCTCTTAGCAGTCACAGTTCGATGGCAGTTGGCTATTGTTTCACTGTGATGGGATCAGAGATCCCGACCGGGTAAGTTGTTTATACGCGTCACCGTAGGCTGAGATGATATAGATAACTTGGCCGAGGCCGTTGGAGAAAAACGTTCAGAGTTTGATGTTCCTTGTGTCCTAATATATGTATAATAATAGCACAATATAGATTGCATATGTTAACTGAATACCTGTAATGGTAATGTATGATGACAGCCGATATACAGTGACGGTGAAACAATATTACCGGTCTGCACTGAAACTGGGTAACTAACTAACTGAATCACAAACCGGTAACGAGAGGTAATATATGATTGATATACCAATATTGCTTCACTTCCTACGCCACTCTGGCCTGTTACATAATGGATGCTCTTCTGTGACCTACCAAGGGTGGTGTGTTGTTTACTTTTTTTCGATTTCATTGTTCTACCAGTGCACAAAAGTTGCCAAATGGTAAAAAAATAAGGCAAAAAAATTTCTTTAAATTTCGTCTGTCTTCACGGATCCCAAGAGGGTTGAAATTTTGTGCCATTGCGATGCACCATAATGAAATTTAGAACAATATAACACATTGATGAAAGATCAATGACTCAAAAAAGAACTTCCTGCATGCATCAAATGGGTCCAAACTTAGTTAGATACCAAAATTTTAATTTTTGGATCAAGAGAAGTTGTGCCACAGGCACATGACCAGAACCTACTCTTTGGCGCAAGTGATGATTATTCTCAATTTTGGTGATGGACAACTTTTAGTTCTCCTACGGCATTATTATTATGCTCATTAGAACCGCAATGACCGACTTAGTGGGGGTAGACACCATCAAAACAAGCATAGAAAGAATAGTTCTTGAGATATTACAGAAAATGTTAAGTACGGCACATGTCAACATTACTGCCTTGATGATTTATAGACAAATACACAAAAATGTTACTTCTAATTATTTTAAGGCATCAAAAATATACACATCACTGCAACACATTGATTTAGTGTATACATAGACCTTCAAAATTAAAGAGTAGTACATAATTCACTATAGTTTTTGTACAAAATGTGTGGAATGGGTCAACTCAATATCAAGTAGTAATTGGTGGACATAGTCTTGACATTTTGTAAAATAACTCAAGAACTAATGACTCTACTCTTATTTTGAAGGTGTCTTCACCCACTATATCGATCATTTCATTGATGTGTCTATTTTTTGATTCCTTGAGATAATTCAAAATATCATTTATTGTGTATTTGTCCATATCACATCAAGGCAGTAATGTAGACTTGTGCCGTACTTCACATTTTCTGCGATATCTCAGAACTATTCGCTCTACGTTTGTTTTGAAGGTGTCTACCCCCACTAAATCGGCCATTGCGGTTCTAATGAGCATAATATGAATGCAGTAGGAGAACTCAAAGTTGGCCATCGCGAAAATTGAAAATAATCATCACTTGCGCCAAATGGTAGGTTCTGGTCATGTGCCTGTGGCACTAGTTCCCTTGACCCAACAGTTAAAATTTTGGTATCTAACTAAGTTTGGACCCATTTGATGACATTTGATGCATGCAGGAAGTTCTTTTTTGAGTCATTGATCTTTCATCAATGTGTTATATTATGGTGGCTGAAAGCGGCCAATATAATTCACTACTTTTTGAATTTTTATTTTGATCAACATTTTTTTCTTGAATTTCAACCCGGGTTGAAATTAATTTCAACCCGGGTTGAAATTGAATTATTCGTACCGGTACTGTAGAATGTAATATGAGGTATGTCATGTTGTAGGAAGGAGTAGGAGTAGAGCTGTAGTCTGCAGTCTGTAGAGGCAGAGACTGAGAGAGGCTGAGAGGTTGGCTTATCACAGTATCAGTGCAGTACTGCAGTACCAGTGCTGCAGTGACAGTGCTACGGTGCTTGGTCAGTTCCAGTTGGTAACCGAATTCTGTAATTCATGATCTAAAAATGAGTAGGCCCAGTCCTAATAGTAGGCCTAGTGTTACTGGTGAATTAGGACTACCGGCATCATTGCCTATTACTCACGAACGACGACGGTTATTATCGGAGTTAAGAAGTTACATAAACCTTGGTGTTGAAGACATTAATCGTGTCACTGGTCGGAGCGACGGCGTTACCTGTAGGCTTACTACCGGCACATCTAGAATGGTTACCGGTACCAGTACTGAAAGTGAAACAGCTTCTGATTCCGGAGATTCATCGGATAATGATTTTCGAGATGAGACAACGCTTTTGCGTCGAATACCTTCGACTACCGATACTGATAGGCTTCACCTTCCCTCACGCTCACGCTCGTCCTCAAGTCCTTTGTGCAACTCTCGTAGATTTTCGCGCGCGAAGAATAGGCCTCTGATAGGGAGCCTAGGAAAAGTTGGTCGGACTTCTCAATCGACTAAAGTTGTTATCCTTAAACTTAAAGTTCGTTATATTAATTCCACGAATGCAGATAGCATCACCATTAGAAGCCCTTGGGTGAGAGTAATTCTTTGAAGATGAGTCTACCAATGGATGCGAACTTATTGGTCGTTAAAAAGTTGATTCTCAATAAAATATTTATTGAAGAGCATAACCGTTGTTTGAGGGAGCAAGGATGTCCCTCAAACCGTAATTCTTATTCGTTTCAATTAACTAACTTACAAGGCGAGAAACTTAAGCCAAAGTTTTGTTCCCTTCGACAGTATACATTGGAGCGGTGTGTTTTAGGATCCTTAAAAATCGCTGTTGTTGGAGAGTTGCCCGAAGAGGATACTGGTAATGAGTTGGAGAATGATTCAACACTACCAGCCATTGCCGAATGTGACACGGTTCCACCCTCGCCAGGCGATGAAGGTACCAGTGCCAATGACGTGGTTCTACCTCCACCACCTGTTGGTATACTCAGTGTCGGTAATGGTGTGGCTGTACTTCCGCCAGCCCCAGCCCTTGATGGTTCTGACGCGGTTCTACTTCCGCCAAACGTCGGTGAACTCGGTTCCTTCTGTGACATGGAACCGCTTCCGCCAGCCTCCTCCGGTAATGATGTAGTTCCTGTTCTGCCTCCTCCTTTAATCGATGACCAAGTACATCTAGACACCAGTACCGATATACGTCAGGAATCCGTGTATGAAGTTCTGTCCCGTTTGGAGTGCAAAGTCGGTCTTTGCAACAAGGTCAACATCGTTAATGTTGACGACCGAGACAATGTACTTGATTGTGGATACCGGGCTTTTTCAAGAAAGGGATTCAACATATGGGAACCTTTATCTGTTAAATTCATTGGGGAGCGAGGCATAGATGCTGGAGGACCTTCGCGCGAATTCATGCGGTTAACATTACAAGCGATCAGGGATTCTGCGTTATTCAGCGGCGAGGAAAATTCCAAGAACATCGAACTGGATTACAACAGTAAGTTGCATCAAATAATCTTATGCTGTTTAAATAAATTTAATTAAACTTCTTAATTTAACTGAACCAAATATAATTCAATTTTTATTAAATTGAATTATTATATTTTATTTTTCAGGTCTAAACTTAAACAGGTATTACCTGGCGGGAAAGATGATAGGTTACTTCATCATACACCGAGGTTCGACTCCTAGTTTCCTATCCCCATTGTTGTATAACATAATTAGTACACCGGATGGATTTATTTCCGCCACCCCGGCAGTGACTGATATAGCTGATTATGAACTACGGGACAAAGTTAATAAAGTGAGATATAGATAATTATTTATTTAATAATATAACATAAATATTAAATAAACTAATTAAATAACTATTATATTTCGGTTAGGCCTATACAAAATATTGTTAACCTTAACTTTACTTTAGATAAGTTCTGCAGAAACATCCGGAGAATTCAACACAGCAATAGACGAGGCTACTGATCTGATATCTATGAGTGGTTGTTTCAATATTATCCATCGCTTCAGCGACCAAACGAAAATAGATCTTGTTGGAGCTTTGGCTAAATTCATTGTGATGGATAGAAATCGTCGTGCCATTGAACAGTAAGTTAATTATTAGTATAGTTAATTATCATAATCGCTCAATTAGTCAATATTAATTTCAGGAACTTTTTACAATTAATTTTAAACTAAACAGTCAAGTGCACTTTAGATTCCAGGATGGTCTAAAAGAAGTTGGATTAATTAACGAAATTCTAAGAAATCCCGATGGTTGGCGGGAATTCTTTGTGCATAACGAATGTGTACTTACCTCCGAAGCTGTACAAGATTTGTTTATAATACAATGGACAGAGAACAACAATAGTATTCGGAAGAGAAAGGAGAAACGTGTTGCAGCATATTGGCTGGATCTGTTGCAGGATTTGGGAGGTATTTTAAATTTTTTATTCAAAATTGAATAAAAAATGAAAATCACCACCAATCAAATAATTGATAAACTGTTAATTAATTTATAAATCGATTACTTGCTTAATAATTAATATGTTTCTTTCTCCTTAATTCATATATTTCTTGATTATTAAAATGAATGTATTGATTATTGAGTAATCTGTTTATTTTTCTTTGAAATTTGTTTAACTGTTGTTTAATAATTATGTGTTGCATTATTGTCCCAATAAGCCTAGGTCGCCTCGTATTTGTTTTGGTGTAAAGGTAAACTATAGTCTATAGGCTGGGAAGTGCGTTCAACTCCGCCGCCATAAACTATCCAATACCATCTCTCATAAACTTGCTGAATGGACTTTATAGTAAAAAATGTATCCAATCGGAGATTGAAACTGGGTGTCTAACAATACAAGAGTTAATAACTGTGTCATTTATTAAATCTACATACGGATTACAGAGTTTGAGCTTTAAACAGAAACACACACGAGTCTTGGAATACTTCAACGTTAACTAACAAACTAGGGAACTAGGCTAACGTAAATCTTGTAACTGTATACTTTGGGTTGGTTTTAAAACATATAATATAAATTGTGCATATTATGACTGATGTTGGAACTGCCTGAAACGTTTATTAATTTGTGTTTGTAAACATTGTAAATTATGTATCATGGGTGTATGTATCTTTAGAAATCTGGAAATTTAGCCCAACCTTTTACTGAATATAGCCACTGGGGCGTGAAGCCGGACAAATAATATATACGCCGACAGCCTACAGCGGCCAACTATCAGCCGACAACAGTTATAAATGTTGCTGGGTGTTAGTTGCTGGCAATCGGCGTAGCGTTTACACCCTCCCGTATCCGTTCAATCGTCCTGCAGTTTAAATTGATTTAATTAAATTTTTATATATTTTCAATTTTTAAATTATTGCATTTTTATTACAGACGGGGTTACAGGATACGCATCCGGACGAGTAGTCGGGCTGAAAGACCTTCTTATATTTGTGACTGGTATCGATGCTGTTCCCGCACTTGGATTTAACCGGGATCCTTCAGTTGTATTCCTCCACCCCGAGGACGATAACCAATATTACATTGGTCTACCAAGATCAAACACTTGTGGTCTCATTTTAAGTCTACCGATTGTTGGGTCCTACGACGAGTTTAAACGCAATATGATTAGCGCATTGGAGATAGCGACTACATTCACCGATGATTGAATGAAACTATAAACATTTTAGTAATTGTTTATTATATACTAGAAGTAAAATAGAAAAATTAAGAACTAAATTAGAACTATAGTCGTTTTATAGTAATAAAGAACTGTTATTCTTATAATAAAGTAAGAATTAGAAATTATATGTAAGTATGAATCATAAATAGTGCATTATATTAGATATTAGAAATAGTAATGTTTGTTTACATTCCCCTAATGATTGGCAACATCGAGGTGTCACCAGCACAGTATCTTCAAGGAAACTGTCACATAAGTTAGCGATCTCAGGGATACAGTGTGGCAGTTTGGTAGCGAATATTCTCATAGAGGCTAGAGATTCTATATCCACGTGGTGGATGTAGTTAGGTGACTGTAAATAAAGTAGATTTGGCTTTCCTCCCGGGGATAATAGACCGCTACGGCGAATCCGGTGGCTATTGTGATAGACCATTATTAAATCGAGAGTATACTGGAGAAACGGCAAGTAAACATATCTAACAATTTCTATATGTATAAAGTTTGAAGTATCCAAAAAGGCAAGTTCTAATTCTGCGAAATGATCTAACCAATGCGATAATCCAAGTTTTGGAATCTTGGACCAAAAAGACTCAATCCTTTGGTTCCTTTTACTTTTACCGTAGATAAATAAACGTTGTACCATTCAGGGCAGCATCATCATTATGATAGAGTCGAAGAAAGTGCTGGATAATTTCAATGTTGACGTTTTCTGTTCCGCGATCCGAACGTATAATATGCGGAATGCCTCGCAATAAATCGATTATTTCTAAAAAATAGGCTGCCACTATGAAAGGATCGTTATTGCTCTGTCCGCATTTTAACCACATAATCTTTCTGCTAAAACCGTCCATTCCACCATGAACAGCTAAACCGAACGGTTTAAGCTTATCCCATCCGTCAATGTGGAGTAGAAAGTTTGGTCCCTTCAAAAAGTAAGTGCGATGTGTAAGTTTGTGCTTGATACGGCACAACCGCCCATCCGGATCTAGAATACGCAGCAGTTCGGCAGTTAATTTACGCGGTACATAAATGTTATGTTGGTACATTAAAACATGTTGCATCAGCAGGTATCCAGCTGTACTTGGAGAACGATTATCACTAGAGGTTTTATGAAGTTCATTCTGTATGGTATCGACTATCACACCAAAATCAGCCGGATTAAACCGTCGATGCAACTTAATTGATGATAAATAACGACGCACGGTTCTACAGGAAATGTACAAACCACAGGATTGCTGCAGTATCTGCGCTATTTCTGCATGCGTTTATCCCAACCAAAAATTCTCAGAAATTTCCTTCCTCCAAGGTTGCGCCGAGACTAATATTGGCAACAATATAATAATCAAAACCAGTGCAGCTACCGGTACTGATAGCGTTACAGTAGTAACATATTTCGTCATATTGATTTAAGCTTAAGTTTATAGCTTGTAAGTTTTGTGAAGACAGAAAGTTCCGGTCTGGTATGCAGTAGGTAAGGTACAGACAGTACCGGTCGCGGTCTGCGTCTGGTATGCAGGTTCCGATTTACATGCCGCCTTTCAGCTCTAGGTACAGTACCGGTTCGGCATGCAGGTTCCGTTTTTGATTTACACGCCGCCTTTAAGTCAGTTAGTTACATTTTAAATTTCCCTCTTCCTCATCAACATGAGTCAAATCC
The DNA here is from genome assembly GCA_032718475.1 of Nemertoderma westbladi. Taxonomy (NCBI): domain Eukaryota; kingdom Metazoa; phylum Xenacoelomorpha; order Nemertodermatida; family Nemertodermatidae; genus Nemertoderma; species Nemertoderma westbladi. The sequence goes on from JAUCBJ010005430.1 coordinate 13,915, forward strand.
TCTAAAAGTCAGCTGATTGATATTAATTTCAACCCGGGTTGAAATTAATTTCAACCCAGGTTGATATTAATTTCAACCCGGGTTGATATTAATTTCAACCCGGGTTGATATTAATTTCAACCCGGGTTGAAATTCAAGAAAAAAATGTTGATCAAATTAAAAATTAAAAAAGAAGTGAATTATTTTGGCCGCTTTCAGCCACCGTAGTTACATTGTTATACATTTCATTATGGTGCATCGCGATGGCACAAAATTTATACCCTCTTGCGATCCATGAAGATATAGATGAATTTTTGCCTTATTTTTTTACCATTTGGCAACTTTTGTGCACCGGTAGAACAACGAAATCGAAAAAAAGTAAAAAACGCACCGCCCTAAAATACATATGTACAAAAGGAACATAATTCGATTTCCTATAATACTACTGTACTATATTTATAATTATTTCTCATTCAGGACAAACATCTCATCATCATAAAGGGCCCATTCACAATAGCCCAATTACATTAATTACACTAATTAAATGATATTGTAGTTATTTATTGATCACCACAAATTCTGCAAAGCAGGTTGTGGCGCACACTCATAGTTTCACATATGGGGGGTCGAGAGTTGAACTTTGTAACGAGTATGATTATCTTGGTGTTTCACTACAACCGTCACTTTGCTTTACCAAACATATAGAACAGAAGAAGCAGAAGACCTTTGCTCTCATTGGCTGTCTCCCCAACACATAGCGATTATCGATCGAAACTGGATTAAAAATCTTTCGAATGAAATTATACCTCATGACAACATACGCTTTCATCGAGATTGCTCGATACCTAACCTTATCCAATTTAAAGGAAGTGGACAAGATTAAGACAAGATTTTTGAAACGACTTTTAGGCCTTCACACTAATGCATCTTCCACTATGGCACTAATGGCGGTAGGTGCTAATTCCCTCACTGAGGATTTACTAGGACAGCACCCATACATCTTCAAACCCGAAGTTATCGAACAGTATAAAATACATCGACTTGACAGACTCAACAACTTAAACTTACAAGGCTATCATCGGGGACCAGCATTTTCTTTGAATTGGAAGAAACCCAAACAGTTGAACAGGCATATTGTTACAAGAACAACTGCTCACGGTTTCCACCACATATTATTTGCAGCAACAAAACTCCGTTCCATGAGCACTCTGGTTGTTGTAAACGCTCCTACTGTAATCGATCATGCAAGGACCTGTACCATGTTCTCAACTGTTCGAGCTGTCCTCCACTTGTTGCTCTGGCTTCCAAGAAATAATTAAACAGACTAACAACAATAGATTTTCGCATATGTACACTGACATATATTTTACTTTAATTATCATTCGAAATAAAAAAAATTCCATTTGCCCCGTGTGGGGGCGTATATATTTAAAAAAAAGTTATTTATTGATATCAGTATTATTACATTTGTTGTTCTTCAACAAAATTATTTCTAAAATTTTTGAATAAAGCTAGCACCAAATTTTGAATGAACCAAATGTAAAAAACAACCGACTACATAATAAATGTGTGGATTGTAATAGGAAGGACCTGAAAATACTTCCCCAGTTGTTGCTGTTTAGGATCTGTTAGATAACACTCTAAAATAGCCATCATTAAACGAAACAGGAAGAAAATATTGTGAAAACGGATCTTTTAATGGAAAACATTTATTGTCATATAATATTATGTAAGTGGGTAATGGTAAATTAAAATATTGGATTCCAGTGCTGGTGATAAAGGTAAAGGGAAAGGCAATTGGAGCCTATTTGGTGGCCATGTGTAACACGGTTATTGGATGAAATTCCACTAGCCCTCACCAAGAAAACTTTAATACAGTTAGAGATGCGTTGCGTAATTATTTCGGAGCTCAGGATAGAGGTGTCTATCATCCACGGTTGCTCAACTGCAAACAGTTACCAATGGAGCGCGAGCCTATTGATGTTTATGTTGAGTGTTTAAAGTCACACACTTCTGAAGATTTACCGAACATGCTGGCAAATCAATGCAGCGACTTACTTCTACAGATATTCTATGGAGGAATTGGATATAGTTTAGCAGATACACTTCACATGATTGAGCCACCAGATTTCGAAACCGAGGTGCAACGAGCTAGAAGGATCGAGCTACATAGCAATAATAGAAACCATGAACGAGAATATGAATATAGTAAGTAGGAATCTTGGAGTAATAAATCCCCGTCAATTACGGTTACAATGTGGTAAGTCTGTAAGTGTGGTAAGTACAGTCTGTTCTTTAAACAGCTGGAAGGCTTTTTTCATATTTTTTTTTCAAAATTTCAAATTTTTGGCGGGTAATTTAAATTTTAGCAAAAATTTGAATAATTGCTACTAGTTTGTTGAACTTTGGCCTTTTGAGCTCAAATATTCAAAATATGTTGGAAAGCACAATCAGCGTCGGAGGTAGGTGAGTCTGCCCCCCAAGCCCCGGTTGTCGGTGTGTCTGCCCCCCCAGCCCCGCTTGTCGGTGTGTCTGCCCCCCAGCCCCGCTTGTCGGTGTGTCTGCACAATCAGCGTCGGAGGTAGGTGTGTCTGCCCCCCAAGCCCCGGTAGTCGGTGTGTCTGCCCCCCAAGCCCCGGTAGTCGGTGTGTCTGCCCCCCAAGCCCCGGTTGTTGGTGTGTCTTCCCAATCAGCGTCAGAGGTAGGTTTGTCTGCCCCCCAAGCCCCGGTTGTCAGTGTGTCTGCCCCCCAGCCCCGCTTGTCGGTGTGTCTGCTCCCCCAGCCCCGCTTGTCAGTGTGTCTGCACAATCAGCATCGGAGGTAGGTGTGTCTGCCCCCCAAGCCCCGGTTGTCAGTTGCTGGGGAGCCTCAGACTCAACTTAGTCAGTCGGTCCCAGCCATTACTACCCCGGGTCCCACATTGGTCCCGGTTGTCGGTGTGTCTGCCCAATCAGCCTCAGGTGTCGGTGTGTCTGCCCCCCAAGCCCCGGTAGTTGGTGTGTCTGCCCCCAAGCCCCGGTTGTCGGTGTGTCTTCCCAATCAGCGTCGGAGGTAGGTTTGTCTGCCCCCCAAGCCCCGGTTGTCGGTGTGTCTGCCCCCCAGCCCCGCTTGTCAGTGTGTCTGCCCCCCAGCCCCGCTTGTCGGTGTGTCTTCACAATCAGCCTCGGAGGTAGGTGTGTCTGCCCCCCAAGCCACGGTTGTCGGTGTGTCTGCCCCCCAAGCCCTGGTTGCTGGGAAACCTCAGACTCAACTTAGTCAGTCAGTCCCAGCCATTACTACCCTGGGTCCCACATTGGACATCGGAGGCTCTCACTCCGCTTCCTCCTACAGCGGATTCTGGTGGTCTTTCATACCGACATCTGAGGCTGATTGTGTAGACACACCGACAAGCGGGGCTGGGGGGGGGGGGGGGCAGACACACCGACAAGCGGGGCTGGGGGGGATGGTGTCTAGGACTGAGAAGATCGAGGATGGGGACGTGAAGGGGGCCAGCCGTTTGGCCTCCTCTAAGGACTCCATCGCTCCCGATACCCGTGAGACATTGGAGATGCTCCGCAGTAAGAACCCATCCAAACCGTCCATCCAGCTCCATAGAGCTGGATGGGCCATAGATGCCAGCGCAAATGGTATCAAACTCCCGACGTATCTGGGCGCGTGACTCCTCTGTCTATGATAAACAACTTGGTGAGGCGGGCACTGGTCAGCTGTGATATCCCGTCAGTCCTGGAACCCCCGGGTCTCTTCAGGAACGACGGGAAACGAGTGGACGGGGTGAGCCTCACCCCTTGGAGCGGGGGACGAAGCCTTACTTGGGACGCTACGGTAGTCGACCCCCTCGCCCCCAGCCACCTCCAACAGACCCTCATCGCCGGCGGGCGCACAGCTGAGGAGGCAGAGCGGATGAAACGCGCGACAAACACCGAGCTGGAGCAGCGGGGCCTCCACATTTTTCATCCTGTGGCCTTTGAGACCCTCGGCCGCCCCGGCCCGGAGACTGCGGCCTTCCTCCGGGAGGTTGGCTCCCGAATGCACGCGTTCACCCACGAATCCCGCTTCCTCCTACAGCGGATTCTGGTGGCCATTCTAGTGGGCAATGCGGCGTCTGTTATGGTGATGGGCGGTCCCTCTCCGGGTGACCTTTTTGATGGACCCTGAACTCTTTTCCTAACTTAATTAATTAATTCATTTTATAAAATCTGTGCCTAATTTATAAATAGAAAACTTGTTAATTATTCTATATTAATTGTTCAATTACGGTATTTGTTATACAGGATTTGATATCCTTGTGTCGGATGAATTTATTGAGTTTATACTTAGTTGTAAAAATTTATTACCCTTTTTTTAAATTGTAAAAAAAAAATTTTTTTTCAAAATTTTGCATTTATTGGAAAATTAAAAAAAAAATTGTATATTATATGATAAGAAACCACTATATTATATTTATATTTATATTACATTATAATATATTTATATTACAATATTATTATATTGCAATTACCAAAACTTATAATCAGTTTCTACACCAACCACCTCTGCCTGTTTCCTCTTAGCTGAACCACTCAGATTAGATGACCTCCTCTTCACATTTACTTCCTCCCCCCGATTCGCCAACAGCCCTTGGTCCTCATCCAGATGAAGTCGCTTCAAACCAACGTATATAAAGACTCTGGGGTGAAATAAATCGTGTTGTAGTTAGAGATTATAAACCATTGTTTGAGCGACTGGAAGATGAAGGTTGCCTAGATTGCCATGTAGAATTAGATTTATTTGCTCTACACTATGTCTACCTACCTCGAATTAAACGTTCTATTTCCGAGGTCCGTAATCAGCTCAACAATTAAAGACTACGAACAATGCGCAATCTATCGCCAAGACAGATGTGGATGCAAAGTATAGTTGGAGAGAATACAATAATTAACAAACAAAACTTATACTCATGCGGTTTCTCTTATTGTTCATGAATTGTCATTGTTGGAATTATTAGTCATCCGGCCTTATTATCATGTAACACGTTTAAACAAACTTCAAACATACCCCCCACTTTGTATGAATAATTAAAATGTGAATAATTCATTATTGTTTCTGTCACTGTCTTTTAACCCTATTAGTACCGGGCTATAAAATGTTGTACAAATACCGGGGGAGGGGTCATATTGACCCCCCCCTCTAAAATCTACAAATATTTACGAAAACGTCTGATTTTTTGTTTGTACGTAGGTATCACTTGTCTGGATCCGACCGAAAAAAAAAATTTCGAAAAAATGTACTGGGGTGGTTATATTGCAGCACCAAAATTACAAGTAGTGCACAATTTTAAAAAAATTTGAAAGTTACATTTTCGGCTAATTATTTTTCAATACAGGTTTTTTGGGGTGCAAAATACATTGGAAAATATTTAAAAATGATATGATTACTATAAATGGCTGTTTAGTCCTCTCTGCGTAGGAAAAAAATGAAAATAACAAGTAACCAGCACTTTTCAGTTAGAACACAAAATTTTTAATTCACTTATACGATGCTATAAATTAACATTTTCAGGTTTTCGAGGGCGCTGATTCTAATGGAATACATTTCTGATATGCCAGATCATTGCTACTTGTATTTTTCGGCGTAATTTGGCAAATTTTGGTGCTAACACCAAATTTCGTACCCATCACCAAAAAGTACAAGTTTGCGATGTCCAGTGCTGTTTTTATTGATTCCATTGAATTCAGAACCATCACAAACCCGTATAACGCAAGAAACAAGGTGACACAATCAATTGATATATTTTATGGTTTTCAAAATTTGGTGCTAGCACCACATTTTGCACCCACATCCGAAAAATACAAGTTTGAGATGTCTAGTTCGATAATTATATTTTCCATTGAATTCAGAACAGCCATAAACCTCTAAAACGCAAGAAATAAATTGTCACAAGCAATTTTATATATTGAATGGATTTTCAAAATTTCGTGCTAGCACCAAAATTTGCACACAGCACCGAAAAATACAAGTTTGATACGCTTGGTGCAACTCGTATATATTTCATCGAAACCAGAACCCCAAAAAAACCCCAATTGCGTAAAAAACAAGTTTCAAACAATCAATTTTCAAAATTGACATATTTCAAAATTTGGTGCTGGCACCAAAATTTGGCACACGCCGAAAAAAACAAGTTTGAAATTTCTAAATCAATTTATATGAATTCCATCCAATTGCTAACACTAAAATACCGGTTTAAATCAACAATAGAGATGTTACAATTCATATTTAATGAAATGTAATTTTCAAAAAACGTCTCAAAAAGTTCCAAAAGTAGGGTTAAAAAATGGTGCTATAACTCGAAAACTACCCAATATTTTTGAAAACGGTTTTCACTACTAGGAAAACAATAGATTTTTAGGAAAAGTCATAACATTTCAGATTCCCAACTGCGTTTTCAGAATTATAATAAAAAAAACCACGGGGGGGAGGGGGTCATATTGACCCCCCCCCGGGTTTAATAGGGTTAAAACACTTAATGGAAAGTAATAACTAAGTATAATGTATTCAATGAAGTTTACATTAATATTGGGAATTTTTATGGTGGGTATCAATATCGCAACAAATAGCACAGTAAAATGAACCTAACAGAAACAGTAAAAACAATATATCGCAATTTTAATTTAGATGCACAACTTCCAATGAAAATAAGTCTAGTGGACCATCTAAAATTTCAGTTCGAATAATAAAGAAAATATCTCTAGATATATTATCCCCACTCGCCATTCACTTCACATATATTATTAACCAAAGTTTTACCAGATCCGAATTCCCCAATAAGCTTAAAATGGATGTGACATCACCCATTACTAAAGTATTTGAATGGGAAATATTCAATCAAAAAGTTAAGCACATAAACGGCAATAATATGCTATATGGAAAACAGTTTGGTTTTCGTAAGGAAAGTCTACAGTAGATGCCGTAACATACTGGACTGAATGCTGGAGAGGTAGCTGTTGCATGCTTGGATTTCAGCAAGGCCTTCAATTCCATAAACATAGAACTATTATTGTATAGATTAAACGACATGGGATTCCACAAGACAGCAATATCACTCACTAATCAGAAGCTATCTAAATCAGTGACAACAAAGGGTTGTTCAGGATTGTCCAACAGTATGACTGGACTATACTGGACTAACCCAGAGATTCTGTTATGAGTGGCTCTATTAAAATGTAAATTTTTTAAAACGCATATCACTGTAAGCCTATAAAGTGCATATCTAACTGCAGAGGATACCAAATCTCTAGGTGATCACAAGAATGCTGCGCCGGGTTCATTGTGTCAAGTACAATGAAGACATCTCCAATCACACTCTATACAACATTGGAGGTGTTCCATCAGTCTCCCCTAGCTTGACACTTGAATAGAACCGCCTCCGCTTTGCAGGACATTGCTTTACCGCGAGGAACAGCCAGAGCATAATCATGTGGTTTGGCGGCCTAATGGAGTGAATATGCATGGTGGACATGGACAGCCCATGACTTTCGTGAGACGCATCTTAAAGGACACTGGCCTTGACGATGCAGATAATCTAGAAAATCTCATGGTTGATAGGGAGTTGTGGTGGCCAATCTTGTTGAGAAGCTGGCACAGCATTCTATCTTAATATATATGTAAAATATAATCATGCACCTGCAATGCAGCACGCTGATCGTAATAATAGTAGTAGTTATAAAGTGTCTAATTTAGGATTCCGGCAGAAATTTACAACAATCTTAACCCTACTAAACCCGGGGGGGGGGGGGGGGTCAATATGACCCCCCCCATGGTTTTTTTATTATAATTCTGAAACAAACGCCGTTGGGAATCTGAAATTTTATGACTTTTCCTACAAAATCTATTGTCTTCCTAGTAGTGAAAACCGTTTTCAAAAATATTGGATAGTTTTCGAGTTAAAGCACCATTTTTTAACCCTACTTTTGGCACTTTTTTTGAGACGTTTTTTGAAAATTTCATTTCATTAAATATGAATTGTAACATCTCTATTTTTGATTTATACCGGTTTTTTGGTGTTAGCAATTGGATGGAATTCATATAAATTGATTTAGAAATTTCAAACTTGTTTTTTTCGGCGGGTGCCAAATTTTGGTGCCAGCACCAAATTTTGAAATATGTCAATTTTGTAAATTGATTGTTTGAAACTTGTTTTTTACGCAATTGGGGTTTTTTGGGGTTTTGGTTTCGATGCAATATATACGAGTTGCACCAAGCGTATCAAACTTGTATTTTTCGGTGCTGTGTGCAAATTTTGGTGCTAGCATGAAATTTTGAAAATCCATTCAATAGATAAAATTGCTTGTAACAATTTATTTCTTGCATTTTATAGGTTTATGGCTGTTCTGAATTCAATGGAATATATAATTATCGAACTAGACATCTCAAACTTGTATTTTTCGGAAGTGGGTGCAAAATGTGGTGCTAGCACCAAATTTTGAAAACCATCAAATATATCAATTGATTGTGTCATCTTGTTTCTTGCGTTATACGGGTTTGTTAGGCTTCTGAATTCAATGGAATCAGTAACAAATTCATATGAGTTTTCAAACTTGTATTTTTCGGCGGTGGGTGAAAATTGTTGTTTTGCACCAAATTTTGGAAAATGAGTAAATTGATCAGTAGATAGTATCATCTTGTTTCTTGCGTTACACGGGTTTATGAGGGTCCTGAATCCGATGGAATCAATAAAAACAGCACTGGACATCGCAAACTTGTACTTTTTGGTGATGGATATGAAATTTGGTGCTAGCACCAAAATTTGCCAAATTACGCCGAAAAATACAAGTAGCAATGATCTGGAATATTTGAAATGTATTCCATTAGAATCAGCGCCCTAGAAAACCTGAAAATGTGAATTTATAGCATCGTATAAGTGAATTAAAAATGTTGTGTTCTAACTGAAAAGTGCTGGTTACTTGTTTTTTTCAATTTTTTTCCTACGCATAGAAGACTAAACAGCCATTTATGGTAATCATATCATTTTTAAATATTTTCCAATGTATTTTGCGCCCCATAAAACCTGTATTGAAAAACAATTAGCCGAAAAATGTAACTTTCAAATTTTTTTCTTCGGTCGGATCCAGACTAGTGATACCTACGTACAAACAAAAAATCAGACGTTTTCGTTAATATTTGTAGATGTGTGGTGTGAGGTGTATTTAAACTGTACCCTACTGGCCGCTGAACCTCAACCTAGTTGCACAATTGATGTTATTTTTTTGTTAATAAATATATAAGAAAAACAATTGTTTGATTTTTTGGTTCAATGACAGGTGCATTTTACATAATATTTATTTGAGTTGGCTCTTTCAATTAATGGGCATTATGGGCGCGTCAACTTCACACTAATAATATATTTAAATGTGATTGTAATTACATTTAGGTGTATGTTGACAATTCTGACTCTGACATAAAACAACAACTTGATAGATAAATTATTGATTAATATACAATTATGCTGGGAATTATTTCTACTGACAATTATTTTTTTATCAATCATGCTTAAAAATAACACACATTTGACTCATGTGTCACAACTTAAATTATCACACAAACAAGAAACTTTGTGAAATTACATTTAATTGGCCAAATTACTTTCAACTTCAACACTAATCCCTTCTTCATATTTTTCGAAATAACAAGTAATTTTTTTATAAATACACCGGTAAATTAATGTTTCTTCATTTTGATTGTAACATATACAAAGTATAAACAATTTATTGTTTTCAGAAAAAGGAAACCATGGAGACTAATACTTCACTATTGACATTCAATGAAAGAGTTGAGCAGAACTGGCAATATAAGTTGGCAACACAAATTGCGACAATTGGTCTTCTTTCTTTGGCTGTTGTTGGGACGATCAGCAACATACTTACATTCATGGTAATGAGAAGATTCAAACCTCAAACGAGCACAACTATGTATCTACAGGTAAGATCTAATAATTTTTAACAATATTATGATTTATTTAGACTTTGATTTATCAATATCTACATCTATATAACATGGTAATACAATGAACCAAAGGGTGCGAATACTCCACTGACACTCCATGTCTTTATAATCGCCATATAGCTTCAGTTTAAGAGACAACACCAATAGTATTTGATATTGTTTTTATGTGAAAGAAATCCAATACCGGTATTTTTTACCATATCGTCTAGGCCGAGTGGACGATGTACTATACACATATTTCAGGTAAACTTCTGCAGTGTTAATATCTAAGGTATTGAATGTTATTAAATGTAATTCGACAAAGTTTCTTGTTTGTGTGTGATAATTTAAGTTGTGACATCTGAGTCAAATGTGGGTACTTTGGTCACACAATTGTCACAAGTTATTGTTGAGATGAGCCAGATGAGATTTAGAGAGAAGAAGATAAGATCTAGTTTATTTAACAATACAGCAGCTATGGTATCCATCTCATCTATTTCGCAATAATGACAAATTCGCAATTGTGTCTGTTTAATCCTTTTGTTATAGTCAATACTGTTGTTTGTTATAGGAAATTCTCAGTAAGGATGGCCTAAAATTGTGCCTTTCATTAATTATTTAATTATAAACGCATTGATGATGCAAGTACTATATTACTTTCTAATCAAATTAAGGGAATTAATGATATTATGGCGATCATGTAATTGGCCTGAGCCAGAACAGATAAGAATGCACAGCTGGCAATCAGCTGATTATCATTATTATTGGTTTGCCTATAATACATTAGGTGATTGTATTATATATATCGTATTCGTTGTTTCATTTATTGTTGACTGAATATTATTGTAGTAATATTAAATTAACTTTCTGGGCTCTACACTTATTTGTTACTAATAATAATCGCCATATTGGTGACCCGGACGAGATTTAATTTTAAATTTATTTTATTTATTAATTTAAATTAATTAATTACCTAAATGGCCGTTAGTCAACCCCCCAAGATGATAATGACGATGGAAGAACTGCAGGTCGAGTTGGACTGGCTGAAACAAGAGCGGACCACGGCCGTCACAGCCACGGAGTCCCTCAATGCTGTATCTCTAAAACTGGCCTCCTTCTGGAGGAACGAACCAAAACTATGGTTTATACAGACCGAGGCTGCATTCTCGACGCGCGCGCCACCAATCACCTCGGACGAAACTCGCTACGGCTATTTGATAACCGCACTCGATGGTGTCGCGGCGGCAGAGGTACGCCACATCCTGGAGCACCCCCCGGCTGCAGGCACCAGGTACCAGACCCTCAAGGAGGCGCTAATCTCCGCCTACGCGCAGACCCAGGCCTCCAAGGACAAAGAATTGCTGAACCTAACCGGCCTCGGCGACCGGAAGCCATCATCCTACTGGAGGTACTTGCAGTCGCTCTCTGACGGGAACGCCGACACCCTCCTGCGCGCTTTGTTCGTCTCCCAGCTGCCCAAGGACATCGCTGCAATCGTTTCAACCACGGTCACTGACACCACCACTGGCGAAGATTTTGCAGCGATGTGCAACAAGGTATTAGAGGCCAAAGGTCAGCCCGGCATAAACGCCGTCAGTTCCGGCGGAGGGCGACGCGGCGGAGGACGAGGCGGTAACAATGGAGGTTTTGGAGGGAACAGGTATAGCTCGGGGCAGTCGGGCTCAAGCGGCGGCAATCGCCAACAGCAGGGACGCCCTTTCCCCTCCTCTTCCAACACAGTGGAGCTCTCCAATGGGCTGTGTTACTATCACAAAACCTTTGGACGCAGAGCGAACAGATGCAAAGGGGGCGGCTGCCGTTTCCGCAGTAACGTGAATGTGCTATACGAAGAGGGGTCCCCAGCGTACAACTCAATGGATGCAACAGAACTGCCGGGAAACGATTAGGCCGGCCGCTAATTACCGGAGCGGTCGGCACAAAGAAGAGGTATACGATGAGAATAGTAGACCGCCGCACCGGCGTCTCCTTCCTAATCGACTCAGGAGCGGACATCTCTGTCCTCCCAGCGTCTCCACGTCAACGCCGTGAACCCGAATCCTCCCCTCTGGTCGCAGCAAACGGCTCCAAGATACGAGCATGGGGCGAGTCTAACTGTGGTATATCTCTCAGGTCCTCCACCGAGGGAGACAAACTCTTTACACATGACTTCATCGTTGCTGACGTCGCTGAGGCGATCCTCGGCGCCGATTTCTTCGCGTCATTTGGTTTCGCAATCGACATGAGAGGACGCCGGCTCGTTAACCTCGACCACGGATACTCGGTGTATGGCACACCGGCCTCACTCTCTACCGTCCTCGCCGGGCTCCGAGTTTCCTGGCTCTCCCGCTTCGACGCCATCTTGGCGGACTACCCCGAGGTGCTCGTCCCCCGCTTCGAGGTGGGAGCCCCTAACAAACACGGAGTAGAACATTATATACCGACCCACGGGCCGCCTGTGTTTGCCAGGGCGCGAAGATTGAACACAGACAAGTTAGCGGCGGCCAAGGCGGAGTTCGCGAAGATGGAAGCCGCCGGAATCATCCGCCCATCATCCTCGCCTTGGGCCAGCCCATTACACATGGTACTGAAACCAGATGGGTCGTGGAGGCCGTGTGGTGACTACCGGAGACTAAACGAAGTCACAGAAGACGACCGCTATCCCCTACCACACGTACAAGACTTTAACGTCAACGTCGCCGGATGCACCGTCTTTTCCAAACTGGACCTAATCAAAGGCTACCACCAGATCCCCATGGCGGCCGCGGACATTCCCAAGACTGCGATAATCACACCGTTCGGTCTCTGGGAGTTTGTCCGCATGCCTTTCGGACTTAGGAACGCAGCGCAAGCGTTTCAACGCCTAATGTCCGGAGTACTCCAGGGACTCCCCTTCGTTTTCGTATATCTAGACGATGTGCTGATCGCGAGCAATGGCAACGACGAACATGAAGAACATCTCCGCACGGTTCTACGCCTTCTCAGAGACAATGGCCTCGTCATAAACAAGACCAAGAGTGTCCTCGGAGCCACTGAACTCAACTACTTGGGCCACCGGGTTACCTGCGAAGGTATTGCTCCATTGCCGACAAGAGTAAATGCGATCAAGGAGTACGTGGCGCCAAAGTCCAAGGCGGATCTACAACGCTTTCTGGGCGTCATCAATTATTACCACCGATTCGTTCCTGGTCTAGCCGGTGTCCTCCGTCCCCTCTACGAGGCGGTCAGGGTCAAGAAACCATCCCACTTCTTCTTCTCCGTCGAGTGCGTGGCCGCTTTCAATGCTGCCAAAGATGCCCTCGCATCTGCGGTCCTCTTAGTACACCCAAACTCTCGTGCGCAAACGCGCGTTACTACGGACGCCTCCGGCTTGGCAGTAGGTGCCGAGTTGTCTCAATTGCAGCCATCGGGGTTGTGGGCACCAGTCTCTTTCTACTCGAAGAAACTCAAACCGGCGGAAATGAAATACTCGGCGTTCGACAGAGAATTATTGGCCGTCTACCTGTCCATCAAGGCTTTCCGACACCACCTAGAGGGCCGGAGTTTCCACATCTTAACAGATCACCGCCCGCTAACTGGTGCATTGGCCTCTGCAGTAGAGCGCTCACCTCGCCAGACAAGGCACTTAGCTTTCATTGCAGAATTCACCTCTGACGTCCGCCACGTCTCAGGGAATTCCAACGTAGTAGCGGACGCTCTCTCCCGCGCCACTCCGGATAGTCCAACGCCTCCGTTGCTCTCAACAGTTCACCCGGTAAGAGGAATGGATTACAAATCGCTATCCCGAGATCAGTCGTTCAGCGAGGAGATCGCCGCGTATCGAACCGCCATCTCAGGACTCCATCTCATTGATGTGCCATTTGATAATGGGGTATCCATACTCTGCGACGATTCTACCGGACTGAACCGTCCTGTCCTCCCAAAAGAGTGGACCAAGAGGGCTTTCGACATGGTACACGGCTTGGGCCACGCCGCAGTTCGCCCGACACAAAAGGCCGTGGCAATGAGGTTTGTGTGGCATGGACAGAAGAAAGACGTGAGACGGTGGTGTAAAGAATGCTTACAGTGCCAAGCATCCAAGGTCGCAAGACACAACAAGGCCCCTCTAGTCACGCGACCACCACCGAATCGCCGTTTCGGATCACTCCACGTTGACATAGTCGGCCCCCTGCCGACGTCTGAGGGATACAACTACCTATTCACGGTCGTAGACCGGTTCTCCCGGTGGCCGGAAGCCATCCCCATGGTGAGAGCAACGGCTGAGGAGTGCGCATCGGCCTTGCTAAGAGGCTGGGTTGCCCGTTTCGGGGTTCCGACGGACCTTACATCGGACAGGGGACCGCAATTCACATCGACACTGTGGATTGCGCTCAACAAACTCATGGGAACAACAGCCTCGAACACAACCGCGTACCACCCGCAAGCAAATGGGATGGTGGAGAGAATACACCGACAGCTGAAGACGACGCTGGAGGCCAGGTGCGAGGCCGCCGGGGCCACCTGGATGACGCACTTGCCTTTTGCGCTCCTCCACATGCGCACCGTGTGGAGAGAAGACCCAGAGTGTTCGGCGGCGGACCTCACCTACGGCACGGCTTTAACGCTCCCCGGGGATTTTGTGTCGTCGGAGACAGTAGACAGGGCCACACAACCGACTCAACCCTTCGTCGACGAACTCCGCAGGGTCATGCAACAACTACAACCACCCCCACCTATCCATCATCACAAACCACCGGCACACGTGTCACAAGACCTAGCCAACACAGGATGGGTATTTGTGCGTGTTGACGCGCGCTCACCACCCCTTACCAGGCCATACAAAGGCCCTTTCCGTGTCCTAGAGGTTGGGGAGAAGGCCTTCATCCTCAACATCAACGGGAAGAAGGACGTGGTTTCTATAGACAGATTAAAGGTGGCGTATGGGATGGCACTGCCGGCGGTGTTGCCAGCCACCAGGTCGGGCAGGGCAGTGAGACCACCCGGTAAAGTTCGAGGGACTATGAACAGTATATCATAGTATTCAGAATATCATATTGTGTGTCATACTTAATGGTGAAGGAAATTGTTAAATAAACTATAATTGTATCTCTCCGCATACAGGTCCGTGTTGGTATCACCTTCCAACTCTGGCCAGTAAGCGTCGCTGGGAGGGAGTACTATGGCGATCATGTAATTGGCCTGAGCCAGAACAGATAAGAATGCACAGCTGGCAATCAGCTGATTATCATTATTATTGGTTTGCCTATAATACATTAGGTGATTGTATTATATATATCGTATTCGTTGTTTCATTTATTGTTGACTGAATATTATTGTAGTAATATTAAATTAACTTTCTGGGCTCTACACTTATTTGTTACTAATAATAATCGCCATAATATTATAGGGTTCACTGTGGAATAACACCATTGGAGGTGAACAGGCATTCCTTGTCTAACAAATCTAAAAACATTATCCCATTCAATACCAAATATCATAATAAATTTATTTATTTTTGTTAGATTCTGGCAGTTTGTGATACTGTTAGTCTTATATGGGATGCAGTTATATCAATGCCATTGCCTTTGTTGGGAATTGTAACTGAAGCTTTTTCTATAGTTAGCTGCAAAATTACCATGGTCCACAACTGGGGGTCATCTATGGCATCCGCATGGATTTTAGTTGCTGTAACTGTTGACAGGTAGGTAATTCAATAAATAAAATACAATATAAAGGAGTGAATGGGAATGTGAGTTATCAGTGAAGGTGAAATGCGTCACACTAGAAGCAACCTGGTGTTCCTCCCTCTTTATCTTTACCTGGTGCAACATGAGGGTCACTCTCACTTTCAATGTTGAATACTGAGAAACTATTTATTGCTTTCTGTAACTCACAATACCGAGCTAGTTTAGAACAATATTCTTACCCAACCTGTAATAAGTGCCATACGATTTAGTTTGTCTGATCATAATCAAAAGAAGGAGGGAAAATTCTGCTTGTGGATTCTGACTCATTCATTACAATATAATGTATTGGAGAATAAAATATTGAGTGTTGAAAAATATCATGAGTAAAAAGTAACGAGAGAAAAATTATGATGATATGAAAAATATCGAAAATATAATAAGCTAAAATACCGCGATTAAAAATATGAAGAGTAAAAATATCACGAGTAAAAATATTGTGTGTAAAATACATCATCAAATCATTGTTGTAGGCCTATTTACATTGAGCCTATTACCAATTCACAAAGGAAATGTTTCCATTTCTATTTAAGTTTATCGAATTAGTTTTTTGGAATTTATTTTATTTCCTCTAATTAATTTTTTTCATTACTCTTTGGTATACACATTTTCATGTAAATCGATATAATTCTGATATTTAAAAATTTTCTAGAAATTATTTGTTATTATTTCACAAAGCGATTCGAAATCTTCTCATTAGGGGGTGGGGGGCTATTGTTCCGGGGTGCTACTGTCTGGGTGACTACTATCCGAGAACCATCTGTGATACTGGCTTTCAATTGATTTGGCTTTTGTTATATAGTTGACATTGAAGGCAGATTCTATAGTATTGAGAAGGCAATGATATATTGGTTCACGGTCCTTGACATAAGTGACCATTATTACCGTAATGTGTGTGTGTGTGTGTGTATTAGTGTGTGTGTGTGTCCAGAGCGATATCTCAGTTATTTATTAATCAATCGAAACAAAATTTGGACAAAAATTTGATATAGGGATGGCGAAGGCTCATACAAAAAATTGGGTGTCGAGATGGTATTTGTGCGATGTGAGCGCTATATTTGCGTGTTTTCGCATGGTTTAGGAAAAAGCTATCTTGTCATAGGGAACGCAATGAATGATTCTGATATTTGGCATGGAGGTACCTGAATTATTTCTAAATCGATTAATGGAGGCCGATTTTTAAATTTGGACCTACATTATGACCTAATTGAAGATTTAATTAAGGTAATTAATTAGCATTAGCAATTACCAATACTACAGTACCGGTACTGCAGTCCTGTAGGCCCTAGACTGCAAGTACTGTCCGATTGTCAGCCTGTAGTAGGCATACCGGACCGGTACTACCTGACCACTGTAGGCCTATCTGCCTACCTTCATACTGTCATAGGTCAGTACAGCAGTAGGTCCTAGCCTAGCCCTAGCAGTAGATAGCTATCTTGTACCGGTGTCCAGTATGCCGAAGAACTGTGTTTTGTTAATGGTTAGCAATCTTAGCACTATGCACTATGCAGTATGCTATGTCCCATTAGGGTTGACACCTGACCCACGCACTCATTGGGGTCCTGTCATACCAGAGCACATCACCAGCTGGTATGCCCATATGAGATACCGCATGTGGCAGCAAAATCTACACCCCCGGAAACGACACCAACACCTCCTGCGTTAGGGAGCATGTTTGGAAGCGTGTCGAGGGGCGGAGCGTATACCAGGTGGAATGCAGAGAAAAGCTTATCACAGGTGAGATCGATGATCTCGTTCCCCCTGCTTGGCAGGTAGAGGGGAACGGCGGGAGATTTTAAGTTTGACTCTTAGGGTAGCATACTGCATACTACTAGCATACTGGCATAGCAGCAAACTGGCAGTACCAAGTACTGGTACTTCTGACTGGCAGACTGGCATAGAGTCATTCCATTTATAATCAACCAGAAAATTGTCAAAATGACACCAAGGTCTCCCGTTCAGACTCATATTTTGCATGCATATGAAACCAATATATAGAGAATACTATGCAAAATTTGGGCTCATTTGGTTCAGTGGTTCATGAGTTATTGCAATTTGAAAATTGTCTCTCTATGCGGCATGCGCACCGATTTGCGGCACCTCGACGTAGTATTTTTTTTGAAATTTTAGATAATATTTGTGAAAAACTACCCAACAAAATGTTTATTGGGGTTTTCGATCATGTAGATCCCGAATTTCGGGTTAAAAAAAGAAAAGTCCAATGCCTTGTTTGGTTTTCAGGAAGATAAATTTCTTTTGCGATAGGGAATTTTCAGTCAAAAAATTCATGATGTTGGTCAACTTTATTTTATTTAGGACCAAGTTAGTTCAAAAGTACCATAAATGTGTAGTAGATAGCAGAAGGATTCATTTCCGCCCCGTTTTCCAAACTTGTGCTACATCAATTTGAAAATTTGAATATTCGCGACATGTCGCGAAAGTTCGCGACATGTCACGAAAGTTCTCGAAAGTTCACGACATGTCACGAAACCTTGTGCTCTAAGCTAAAAAAGCTGAAGTGACACTACATTTGGCAGATAGGCCAGGCCTACTTCATAACACTTTTGCATGTTTACATCACTTCTAGGTAAGTACTGCTCTACTATTGATTAGTTTTAATAATTTAATGTGATTAAAATAATATCATGTCGTAACTTTTTTTGATCACAAGAAAATGACAAATTCGAATCCGAAAAGATTTTTGAAAACTGATCACCCCTTCAAAAGTTATACCACTTTTAGGTTTTTTAGATAAAATGTACTTGTAAACAAGGCAGTCACTGCTTAAACGTTGGCCCGAGTAGCTTGAAAGAGCAGCCTTGGAATTCCTTGCACCTTATTGGCTGATCTTACTTTGGAGACATCTCATTGGCCAGAGTTGTTTCTGCTGGTTATAAAATCTAGTGCATAAGCTCATTCCACTTGCCTTTTTGAGCTTAATCAAAGCTGTCAAATCTCCTTTTGTGTATTGAATTGTTTTCTTATCTTTTTATATAATAATAAAGTGCGCAAATTTTAGCAAGTTTGTTTTATCCTATTTTTTATTTCCTTTATCATAGACTATCAACTAGCCAAAACAGTCCTTATTAGGACTACCAGTAAATTAGAACTATTTTTTTTGTGAATTTTAACTGTATTTTGTTTTAATTAATTGTTATTTCTTTTAATTCACTGTTGATTGAGTTCTGTGAGTAATGTCTGTATTAAATTGTTGCAATCTCGCAACATTACTTAATGATGAAGGTGCCTGTCACAAGACAACATATAACAGGTCAAAAGCTCTTAAAAACGTGACAGAGTTGTCAGATCATAACCTGCAACTTCTAAAGTGGCGAACCGGGTTTAAAGATATACAGCTAGACTGCGATTTTAATATTTGCTTACATCATGAGTATATATATTTAGGTCCCATTTATGAAAGACAATTTAAGAAATGTTGCAACGTTTTTCAGAAGGAAAACCACGCACCTAAAGGTGATCGTGTTATTTCAATAGCAAATGCAATCCAATTGCAAAGTATGGGGTTCTCTGTAATTCCTGGATGGAAACTATGCCATCGCTGCTTAACTGAATTAAATAAACGTAACATTGAGACTGAACATGAACTGATCGAAAATGTAGAGCTTAGTGATACTGATAGTGTTTCTGCACACTCTACAGATTCAGAGATAGGTGCAATTCAAAGAAGTGAAGCTAAAGAAATTGCTCGAAAGAATCTGGATACAATGTTGGTTGATAGTGGTTTGACACCTATTAAGCTCCATGGGAAACGAATCTTGCCCTATTCTAAATATAAATTTGAACGCACCGTCAAGTCTTTGAGGCATTCGTTTGGAGATGCCCTTGATATCCCAAGCACTAGTTTTAGTCAAGGTGCAGTCAGTTACAGTGTTTCAGATACAGAAGTAAAAAACCTTCAAAGGGATTCTAATGATTTGAATACTTTAATGGGTGAAATAAAACTGAAAATTAATCAACCAGGTACTAAGTCTTCTGAAAAAATTAAGATGTAAACTTTGGTTCCTTCCTCCTGGTCTCAAACTCATACTGTTGATTTCTTCAATGTATCTGCTCATCAGGTTAAACAAGCTCGAAAGCTGCATGTTGAATCAGGCATACTTTCAGTCCCCCAATACAAACTTAGAAATGTAATATCACAAAATTCAAAAGATACAGTAATTGAATTTTATCAGGATGACAGGTTCTCTCGTATTTTACCAGGAGTAAAGGATGTTGTTAGTATTAGAAGGGGTGAACAATATGAGCAGAAAAGACTCATTTTAAACACCCTCAAGGAGTTATTTGTTGAGTTTAAGAATCAAAACCCCCACACCAAAGTTGGGTTTTCAAGTTTCTGCTCTCTGCGTCCTAAGTGGTGTGTACTGCCAGGTGCTTCAGGAACACATTCTGTGTGTGTGTGTACCTACCACCAAAATGCCAAGCTTTTGGCATCAAAGACTAATCTCACATATAAGGAAATGATTGCAATGACTGTATGTGATACAAATAATAAAGAATGTATGCTTCAAAGATGTCAGGTTTGCCCTGGGATTGAACAACTTGTATCACATTTAAGAACTGAATTTAGTGACAACCTTGATGATCAGATAATTTTTCAACAATGGCAGACAACTGATCGATCTACACTAATATCACAAGCCACAACAATTAATGAATACATTGATATCGTTTCACAGTCAATAAAGAAACTAACACCACATTCTTTCCTTGCAAAATCGCAATCACAATATCTTCGCAAATTAAAGAGCGAGATCAAACCCAGCTATGTAATAGCTATTGGGGATTTCTCAGAGAATTATACATTCGTCATTCAGGACGAAATACAAAGCTACCACTGGTCGCAAATGTATTGCACCTTACATCCATTCGTGTTATACTTCTACAAAGAAGGTGCTGACAATCATTTAGGCTCTACTTCACTTTGCTACCTATCAGAAGATTCTGATCACGATACAAGTTTTGTTTACAAGATGCAGGAGCATCTTTGTTCATATATAAGGGAAGAATTTCCCCTTGTTAGCCACATACATTATTATTCTGATGGCTGTGGAGGCCAATACAAAAATTGCAAAAATTTTCTCAACCTAACTTTACATAAACATGACTTTAAGATAGCTGCATCTTGGAACTTTTTTGCAACCAGCCATGGCAAGTCTGCATGTGATGGAATTGGAGGTACTGTAAAGCGACTTGCTGCTTCGGAAAGTCTTCGTAGACCACTTTCCAATCAGATTCTTACAGTTGCTGCTCTTTTCAAATTTTGCACAGATTCAATTACTGGTATAAAGTTTTACACCATTTCGAAAGAAGAATTGAAGACTACACGAGAAAAATTGAAAGAGCGATATGAGTTGGCCACAACTGTACCAGGTACACTCAGTTTTCACCAGTTTGTTCCATTAGAGGATCAGCATCTAGCAATAGCTTATAAAAGATGCAGTGAAGATGAAAGTTTTACAAATTCCTATAATTTTTCTAAAAAATATTCATATAATATGAATTATCAAGCGAATGATTACGTGGCTGGTAAATATGACGATTTGTGGTGGGTGGGTCTTGTTAAAAATGTGAACGATGTTGAATTGGAAGCATCGGTAACATTCATGCACCCAAGCGGACCTTCAAAGAGCTTCTTTTGGCCTCGTAGAATTGATGAGTGCCTTATTCCATTGAATGACATGATCTGCAGGATAGATGTTCCTTCGGCATCTTCAATATCAGGGCGATCCTACTCTCTGTCAAAACAAGATGAAACTAATGTCATAGAAAGCTTTCAAAAGATGTTAAGAAAATAGGAAAGAAAATTACATGGACGGTGAATTTTAGTCTTCATGACATGTCACGAATATACAAATTTTAAAACTTCTCAATAGTAGAGCAGTACTTAGCTAGAAGTGATGTAAACATGCAAAACTGTTATGAAGTAGACCTATCAGCCAAATGTCACTTCAGCTTTTTTAGCTTAGAGCATGAGCTTTCGCGACATGTCGCGATGTCGCGAATATTCAAATTGATGTAGCACAAGTTTGGAAAACGGGGCGGGGATGAATCCTTTTGCTATCTATTACACATTGATGGTATTTTTAAACTAACTTGGTCCCAAAGAAAATAAAGTTAACCAACATCATGAATTTTTTGACTGAAAATACCCTATAGCGAATGAAATTTATCTTGCTGAAAACCAAACAAGGCATTGGAATTTACTATTTTTAACCCAAAATTCGGGATCTACATGGTCGAAAACCCCCCATAAACATTTTGTTGGGTAGTTTTTCACAAATGTTATCTAAAATTAAAAAAAAAGTACTATGTCGAGGAGCCGCAAATCGGTGCGCATGCCGCATAGAGAGCCAATTTTCAAATTGCAATAACTCATGAACCACTGAACTTCATGAGCTCAAATTTTGCATGGTACCATCGTTTACCAATCCCTTCGATCCCTCAAAAAATTGAATCAATCTGAGGACATGGGTTCACCACCTGGTTGATTATAAATGGAATGACTCCATAGCATTTCAGTTTATTATTATCCATCAGGTAGGCTATGCCTGGCTTAAATATAATATTTCGCCATGTTCGCAGGTGACTTCGCACTGACTACCGGTAGGCCTATGCAGCTATGCTATGAGATTAACCTTCCAGTCGTTCAGATGCATATGGTACCGGTACCGAAACGGGTTACGGTTTAATCCTGCATTTGTCAATTACAACAATACCGGTACGACTTTGAGTACCGCTGTACTGGTACGTGGTAGCCTACCGTTACCAGTTGACCAGTAGGTGTAGGCGGTAGACCTACGGTGCGATGGTAGCCAGCCGGTAGGTGGTAGGCTTACCGTACCGGTATAAATGTTGGCGGATGGCGGGATGACATCGTGTGGCGCGTAATTACTTACCGGTTGCCGGTAGACGCCTACCCAACTCGTAACTGGTGGTCGTGGTCGTGGTGGGATGAGCATGAGGTCGCCTACGATGGGAACAAGTGAAAAGGAAACATAGGCCTACCCGAACGAAAACGTACCAGTCAGCCACCAGCCGGTACCCGAATACTGGGTACGTTTCGACAATGATGTATCGGTTACGCGGTAGGCCTACCTACCGTACGTTTTGGTAGTAGTCTACAAAAATACATAGCAAAAATAAACTGTAACCTGTGCTATTGGCTCTCGTTTATTGTTTTGGTTAGATTAATTAGTCACTGTAACCTGCTCCTTTCCCTTTAAATCTGCGGAACTAACGATATTGATTGGTTGTACGAACCCGCGCCGGCATAATAAATCTGAAACTGAACTGAGTTAAAAAATTTCCGCTCGCGTTTACAATTACTACTGGTACCCCATATGCCATACTGGTACCGGCTGACCGGTACTTTCATTTATATAGGCTTATTGCACTCAGGGATGTTAAAAGAACAATTTTTTAAAAACTGAATTGTTCTTTTATTTAAAAGACCATAAAAGAACATAAAAGAACATTTTTCTGTATTTAGTAGTTTCAAGTGTTATCTAGATATCATTAAGGTGTCACATAAGAGGTCATGAGTTCATGAGTTTCTATATAATAGATAATGATAGATAATAGATAATGAGCTCATGAGTTTCTCACTCCCATCCAACCCTTGTCTAATGGAAGAAAATAAGCCCACGTAGAGTATGGGGCGATGGGACGTTCCTCACTCCCATCCAACCCTTGTCTAATGGAACAAAATAAGCCCACGTAGAATATGGGGCATTCCTCACTCCCATCCAAATCCAACCCTTGTCTAATGGAACAAAATAAGCCCACGTAGAGTATGGGGCGTTGAAAACGGTGTTCAGAATCGGCAGTACTGCAGTACCGGTACCGGTACTCGTAAATACATAAAAAAAATACATAAACTAGGCCTATGAAAATTACACTGCTGCTAGGTGGTAAGTGTTTTATGGGGACCATTGGCAAGCTAGCTGTCACTGACTGACTGACTGGAATAAATTAGCTTTACAGGTACAGGTACCTAAATTTCTTTTAAAATGTAGAGATGACTTTCTGAATTTTATCTCTCAACTGCAGACTGCCCTGACTGCTGGACTGTCAGAATGTATGCTGGCTGGCTGGTATGGTTATCTGCCTGCTTCTGGTTTTACTGGATGGTATTGATGTTTCTCTGAAACTCGTTCATGCCAGGTAAAAATTTCTCACGAATTTTCCAGATTCTTAGTAATTCCATAATAAAAGAACAATTCGCTAAAAATATCGAAAAAGTCTTTTATTATAAAAGACCATAAAAGAAAAAGTGAATAAAAGAACACTTAACATCCCTGAATTTGCACTATCTGACTAGGCCTATGTGTATTGTGTAGTGCAGTAGGCCTACCGGTAGTGTTGATCCATTACAGCATTATAGACTACGATCAGTTCAGTGTGCGTTCCTGTGGATAGCATGCCTGAATTTCAGTAGACCTCAAATAAAATTTTTTAAAACTGAAACTATTATTGTACTGGTATTGTAATATATTCATAAATATTCTTAAAACCTGAACTGCTGAACTGTTGAAAGCGGCACCTAAATTTACATTGGTCCTGGGCCCCACCAGCCTTGTGTCTGCAGTGCAGTGCAGTTGGCAGGTTGGCAGTGCAGTGCAGGGTGTGCACAGTTAAAGTTAATAAACAAATTTAAAAATATTCCGGTATCTTCCACATACATTGTGGAAAATACGCCAAGCCAGCGTATTTTCACTGACACTGTCAGTAGAGTTCCCTATCCCGATCGGGATATATGAATGAATATATCCCGATCGGGATATTTACATATCCCGATCGGGATATATCCTATTCAACCTTTTCCAATATTCGCACTAAATAATATAACTCCACCTACTGGCTCCAGAAGTCGAGGAAATCCTGCCAAGTACCTAACTGATCTAGACTTTGCTGATGACTTAGGAGTACTCTCAGAATCATTAGAGGGAGCCCAACGGCTCCTCAGCTCATTAGAACATGCTGCTTCTAGTGTTGGTCTTTTTAGTAACTCCAGAAAGACCAAAAGTTTTTTTTCTCCGCTTTGCAGGACATTGCTTTCGCCATGAGGACCAGCCAGTGCATAATCTTGTACTTTGGCAGCCTCATGGAGTGAATAAGCATGGTGGACTGGACAGCCCATGACTTTTTTGAGACGCTTCTTAAAGGACACTGGACTTGAAGATGCGGATGATCTAGCAAATGTCATGGGTGATAGGGAGTTGTGGCGGTGCAATTTTGTCGATAACCCGACACAGCATTCTTAAAAATGCAGCTGCAATGCAGCAAGTCAATCATAGTAGTAGTAGTGACATTAGTTGACTTTAATGATGTAATATAAGGGTTTTTTCAGAAATGGAAAAAATGAGGAAACACATCACTGGGGGTTGAACCAGCGCTATACGTACGTTTCGGCCTTTCAGGCCTCATCAGTACCGCTAACCAGTTCAGCCACCCTCTGGCTCCAGACGTCGAGGAAATCCTGCCAAGTACCTAACTGATCTAGACTTTGCTGATGACTTAGGAGTATTCTCAGAATCACTAGAGGGAGCCCAACGGCTCCTCAGCTCATTAGAACATGCTGCTTCTAGTGTTGGTCTTTTTATTAACTCCAGAAAGACCAAAATTCTGACAGTTAACTTTGAAAGTCCTCAGCAAGTCTCTGATCGTATGAGCATAAGCTCAAAGGATGGTATGCTTGAGCATGTGGACGACTTCTGTTACCTGGGATCATGGATCCGGAAGTCAGGTGAGGACCTTCGAATACGTAAGGGAAAGGCATGGGCAGCCTTGAATAGGCTTTCCAGGATTTGGAAGTCACCGAAAATTAATCGGAAACTTAAGGTCCGATTATTTAGAGCAGCAGTAGTTCCAGTACTCAACGGGAGTCCATGCTGGGCTCTAACTGCTGAGGACACCAAATCTCTGGATGGCACATTCACAAGAATGCTACGCTGGGTTCATTGTGTCAAGTACAATGCACACATCTCCAACCAGACACTATATAACATTGGAGGTGTCTCATTGGTTCCCCCCAAGCTTGACACTAGAACAAAATCGCCTCCGCTTTGCAGGACATTGCTTTCGCCGTGAGGACCAGCCAGTGCATAATCTTGTACTTTGGCAGCCTCATGGAGTGAATAAGCATGGTGGACAGCCCATGACTTTCTTGAGACGCATCTTAAAGGGCACTGGCCTTAAAGATGCGGATGATCTAGCAAATGTCATGGGTGATAGGGAGTTGTGGCGGTGCAATTTTGTTGACAAGCCGGCACAGCATTCTTAAAAATGCAGCTGCAATGCAACATGCTGATCCTAGTAGTAGAACCTAACCAAAACAATAAACGATTTAGTATCCCCACATGTTATAAGACTGAAAAATCCCCTAAAAAGCACTTAATAAGAATATATTAAAAAATATATAAATTCTTCATATACAGTATAAAATTCCAATGTAATTTCGACCGAAAAGTGAAAACCTGGTATTCTTCACATGGGCAAAATCAGCGGACGTAATGAGTGACTTCAACGGATAAGAAAATTTATTCTTGTATTCCAGCCCTACGTCTGTGTCTTTTTACGAGTTGTAGTTGTATCTTACAGCGCAATCCAAAATTGCGCTGGTGAAGGACAGATGGGTTTCTCAGGTTTCTTTGGCGTTGCTCTAGTGCTAATAAGCATAGCAGGAACTTGGTTTGAAAAGAGTTGGTTCGAGGTTCGACAGATTCTGGCCACCATGTATGCTTTTACCCTCGACCTAAGAATGCCTAAGAATACCTAAGAAAAAAAAGCACAATACCCACCATAATACTGTAGGTCCCACGTAGTGGTTGCATTGAATTCACATCTCACGGAGGTCGTGGGTTTAATCCCAGCATGGGCCACGGCAGTTTTCCTTTTCGGCACGAATGCTTTGAAGGGACTAGCCAGGGCGCATCTCTGCCTTGCGTCGTTAAGTCGTAGCTAAATGAATACTGAGTTACCACCATGATGTATGGTTGCATAGTCCCACTCCACTATGGTGTAGTTAGTGGTTGCATTGAATTCACATCTCACGGAGGTCATAGGTTCAATCGCCACATGGACCAAGGCAGTTTTCGTTTTGGCACAAATGCTTTGATGTGAAGGGACTAGCCAGGGCGCATCTCTGTCTTGCATCCCTTTGTGGTAGCTAAATGACTACTTGAGTTTCCTCTAGGGAGTAAAGTTCTGGGGGGACTGCACTGGAAATATGATTGTGTGTAATCCCTGACCGAAAGTCCAAATAAATTTTACTTGAAATTTTACTATACTTTGGAGTGGCGCGAATTGTCAGTTGGAGCGGCCGGAATGTTTTGCTGACCTGTCGTGAATTTCGCGAGTGTACAGCGCGAATCAAGCAAGTTAAAAATAAAAATCTTTACTAATTTACCGTAATTGAATTTTACCTCCACAACTTACCAAGATTTAATTATATATATCATCATTCCTAAATTCTTTCATCAGATTTAATTCAACTGTGCAGTGCATCGATCTGTACATCATGAGTGATAACATATCACCACTGGACTCATTGAAAGATTGTGATAAACACTCCCTTGTTAATGTTATGGTTAACATAAACAAAATTGAACCGAAAATTACTGGAACTTCCTCAATTGACGGTTCCACAAGAGAGTGGTTACGTATGAAAGTTAAAATAGGTGATCCGACTGGATATATCTGGGCTGCTATTTGGGGTGCAAAAATAGAAGAATTCAAGTTTGAAGAGGGAGATAACATAAAGATGTTTTATGTTAAAATTAATCACTATATGCCTAATGTGGAGGTCAATTCTGTAGGAAATGCAACTAGGTTTGAGAAATGCACCGAAATAGTGAACGGAAATTTCGATTATAACATTCCTTCACTAAAAGGTTCCTCTTCTACCTCATCAACACCATTAAAGTCCCTGGGCCTAGGGACTCCATTAGTTCGAGGTTATTCTGTCGGTGGTGGTGACAATTCAAGCTCAATGAAAGCTGATTCTAAAATGATTGATATGGAGGAGACAAATGTGAGTGGAACTAAGCGCATATATTCCGAGATGAAGGATAGGGCGAAAGATATTGTAAGGTTTACTCCAGCAGTGAGAAGAGCAGCTATGAGGAAAATTAGAAATCTAGTTCATGAATACCAGGACCAAGATGATAATGAATATGAAACCGACGAGGAGCCTTTAGCAAAGATATTGCGTTACGGCGGAAGATCAGCTGAAGATGTTAAAAAGAACATAGACTTCGATAATAACTAGTGAAACAGTTATGCTCATAGTGTTTCTTGTTGAAGATGAAAACTCTCAACCTCTGTTATTTGTATTATTTAGTTAACCCACAACACTGGTATATAAATTTGAAGTAGATGTAATACTTTTAGCAACAGTAAGTTAACTCTGCAACACTAAATACATTGCAAATCTTGGAAAACTGACCGGTCTATAATTATACCTGAAAACTTTAAGAGTTAACAGTTTAAAAGAGATGACTATATACTTCAAATTATGTACTGTTGAATACGCGTTAGTAAATGTTCCGCAGTGGTCTCTAAATGTACTGTATACAGTACTAGAGATAAACTGTACCGGTATTTACAAAGGTGAATATCTTAGTCTATTATTGTGTGAACTAAGAACGAAAACAATCACAAAACCAATAACAATTTTTATTTATATTTTTTTATATTTAGTAAACATACAATCAAAGATTATCATCTGTTGTTTTCCTTGCAATTCTACTTTTAAAAAATTATTCTCTTTATATGACCAAAATATATGACCTGGATTTTATGACCAAAAGGCTCTTTTTAAACTGCAATTTTTGAATCCTTTTTGGGATTAATGGCACAATTTTCAATTAATCAAAATCCGTATGTAACTTTTGTTAAGGACCCTATTTTCAACCTACGCTGTCAATCCGACAAAAAATTGTGGAGTTTAAACATTTTTCGTAAAAAAAAGTAGATTTTGAGAAAATCTAAGTAAAAGTTTTTGGTACATGTAATGAACGTACACAGTTTGTTTTTAACATTTATGGTCCTGGGGTGCATCTAAGGATCCCTTGATGGTATTTGGTTATCTTGTTACGTATTTTCATGGTTTACCTAATATCTATCGAAAGCAAATTGCTCAAAATGGATCAGGGCCATTAAGGACTAAAAGGCTCCTAAAGGCCCTCATTTGGGCATTTATTGATTAAATAGCCCTAATTTCGCCTTTATTGGATGTTTATAAATTAATATTATATGCTGTATGAAAGAATATATAAATTATTCTTGAAATTTTGAATTGTGTAAATTGTCAACTACAACCTTATGTAGGAACCCTATTTTAATTTCCAAAATAGGCATTCGTGTAGCAAGGTCATTGATTTCCAAATATAGATAACCTTAACGTAACCGCACTTATCGTGCTGCGCGAAGGACTGAACCCTGCTAAATATTACCAAAATCAAAATATAGTATCAAAATTAGCTTATGAATATTAATTCAATCACATTTAGGTAATAATTTCCTTTGTAATCTATATTTGGCTCTCAGCCACTTTCTCCGTTTCTGACGTGCTGCGTGAAGGCCTGTCAAGAAAATCGACTCTTCCTCACATTTTTACCGATAACTCGAGTTTGTGAAAAGATACAACAAAACGGTTTGCAGATTTGAAATCTGCATTAAATTGTGCACAAAATACAACCAGAAAAAAATTGAAATTTTTTCGCAAAGTGGGATTGGTTTACCCGCCCCCCTTAATTGGATATACAGTCCGGGTCTCAAAGCACATCTGTTCTTTGAGATTTTCACAAAGTGGTCTAAAAGTCATTACATTACTCTCAATGGGCACTTGTAGTTCATGTAGAAACTTTTAGTAGGGATTCACCAAGTGATTTTCCGCTTGAATGCACTTTGCGATACTTTGAGCTCTTTGAGAAAACCACTTCGAGAAAATAAACATTGAGGACATGCTGATTGACAGCTCACTTTGAGATACTTTTAGCTCTTGGTGAAAATCTCAAAGAACAGATGCGCTTTGAGTCCTGGACTGTAAATACTGCCCAACACCAGGGACGAGGATACCGTCAAAATATGCACAAACAAAATCATATTTACGTATCATAGCATTTCTAAAAAAAATAACAATATATAAAGTAAAAAGGCGGAGTAGCTCAGTTGATGGAGCGCCCGGCTTGCAATCTATTGGTTGTAAGTTCGATCCCTGCCAGGGTTCACTCAGCTTTTCATCCACTGGGGTCGATAAAATGAGGACCAGTTGAATTACTGGGAGCAAAACTTGGGATAGGAGTAGCGCCCACCCCTACCTTTGGGTAGAAGCTATCAAAAGAGGTGCCTTCGGGGTGCCTCCGGCTTTGGCCGACTGTTTGCATTTTTTAAAGTAAATCCATAAAATATGACGAACCAATAACCGTAGCATAGCGGCCTAATAGTGTGATCTGTGATATACTGTAGTACTGTACAGTATTTTATTGACATACTGTGTTGGTGTGTCTGTCTGTCCAGAGAGAAATATCTCCGTTATTTATCAATCAATAGAAACGAAATTTGGACAAGTATTAGATATACTGTATGTATAGTAGGCATGGCGACTGCTCATACAGACAATTGTGAATTGGGTGTCGAGATCGAATTTGTGCAATGTGAGTGTGGTAATAAGTACTGTACGGTAATAAAGTACTACTTTATAAAGGTAACAGGTCACAACACAATCTGACAGTATTATTATACTGATAAAGTAGGAGGACCGTGAACCCTCCAGGCTTGCCAGCTTGTATCTATAATACTGATCATTCATACCGGTAGGTCCCATACCATACTACACTACTTTCCTTCTCAACAAAATAATCCCTCAATCAATCTAATACATACATATACTCAAATTTCTAGCAACGGAAAATAGTCAAACAACATTATGAATCCATGAGAGTTTACATTTATACCATACATGACTCGGTGAAATGAGTATATACTATAGTCTAGGAGTATGTTCTAGGCGAACCCATAGTACTGCGGGGGCATATGGATATGAGTTGGATATGATCGTACATTGTTGCTGAGGTGAGTGAGACCTGTGGCAGATTATCACCGCCGCCTCTGATTATTGGAGCCCTGGATTCGACAACTGGGTGGTGAGTGTCAACAGGAGGGGTCCCAGATCCAGTTGAGTGGGTACCGTGGAATGTGCCCACAGGTTCATCATATAATTGCGCCTGTTGTGGGTCTACAGGTTGGACCATCCGACGGATTCTACTAATGGTGGCACGGTGTGGACCTACAAGGAGAACTTTATCACCCATTATGTCTTTAACATGATGACCCGAGTATGTGTAGCCACACTGATAAAAGTTCTTCACCATAACAGGTTGATTAATTTCCAGGGATGGGAGAGCTCAAGCATTATATGCCTGGAGTTGAAATCTTCTGTAATCTTCTCACGTCGTGACATATATTCACTACATGGCTGAAGTGGTGGCAGTGGCAATTGTGGCAATCGACCTTGGAGGTGCTGGCCAATATAACTGTAGATAACTCTAGCAGTTTTGTGTTACGTAGTGTGAAGAGTACTGTAGAGAGACGTGATGAGAATGAAGATTTGGATGATGACCTTGTAGCTAACATCATTTTCTTAATTACCCTATGGATTCTCTCCACCATACCATTAGACTGAGGATAGCGAGCAGATATTTCTACTAAGTTACACCCAATTGTGGTTAGGCATTTCTTAAATTCATGGGATCGAAATTCTTCAGCATTGTCTGAGACTAATGAACGTGGTAGAATGGCAAAGATTTCATCTAGCTTCATAATTACTGTTGTGGTTTTGGAATTGTGGACATGCCGGGGGTACTGGGTACTTCGCCATCGCCATAGGGATGTACTGGTAAGTTATGTCCAGATATAGTGTTGTACCGATACACAGTCAGTTTGTGAGTACCGGTAGGTCTTGGGTTTGACATTTGGCATGCTGTAATGACTGAATACCGGTAACATCTGTAATACCCTGCCTGCTGTTCTGCCATAAATTTGACCTTTTTTGGCCTACTACATCTACCACTACAAGCAGATAACTCTGTAGCGGTTTGATAGATTACAATAGACCAACTTTCAACCCCATCCCACACATGGCGCCCAAACGTAGTGGGAATCAGAATCCGGACTCGTCCGAAAAAATTGACAAACTCGAGGACTGGATAAAGACCTTGGTACTGGAAGTCAGAACCATGGATGGAAATGTAAAAAACTTGGAAAAGTCCATAAAAGCTATTCCGGATCTACAGGAAGCAATAAGCGGCTTAATAAGCGATAACAAAGCTCTAAGGAAAGAAAACAAACGGTTGATAGACGCCAATGATAAATTGGACCAATACATGAAACGACACAACGTTCTTCTCCATGGAATTAACGAGGGATCCGTCGAGGATACCAACCGTATAGTTTACGAGCTGCTAGAGAAACTAGGAATCCCACGAAACGAGGTTGACCTATTCCATCGACTAGGGCCACCTAAGAACGACCGCACCAAATGTCGACCAATAATTATACGCTTTATTGGGCACTCTACTCGTCACATCGCCTTCCGAAACCGCAAACAACTTCCGGAAGGTGTTTACTTATCTGATCATCTTACCTTGTTAAGGGCAACTCTCCTGCGCGATGCTCTTAAGCTAAAGACTAACAAGAAAGTTGCAGCGGCATATTCAACCAACGGTTCTGTTTACGTTCGTATGTCAGCAGACCGGAACGATATTCCGATATTAATCTCATCGCAGGAAGACATTGCTTACCTTCAGCAATCTCGTGACATTCCCAAGTCTAACCAAACAAGGCATAATGGGAACCAGTCCACTAATCGCCTCCCTCGCGGCCGTCCTTCTGGTCGTCCTATTAATCAGCAACCGCCTGTATCCCCAACGCGATCGCAGGAAGGCGATGACGTGATCTATCGTGCAACAGTCGACAGTAATCATTCCGGCTCCCCAACGTGCTCACGCTCAGTCGACCTCACTGGTGACGGCAACTATTGCACAACTAATCGTTAACTCTCGGAATTCCCTATAACTTGTGATTGTAAGTAACATTTAAGTCCTCCAGACTATCTAGATCAAACTAAACGGGTCAGGTCTGTCATTCGACATTATTTCTTAATGGTAAACAGATATATATATAAATATGTAGTAACAATTTCTGCTGGTGTTGGGTGTATTGGAATATATATATGTAATATTCATTTTCTTTCTTCACATTATTAACATTTCCTTTAATTATTTCACCCATCTCACATTGTAGGCATACTAACCAACCTTATTACTTTGGCGAACTCCAGGCTAAGAAAATGCAGATAGTAAGGTTAACAGTCAATAGTCATTTATCATCGTAACCCTCGTCTGTTTCATTTCATTAACCCCACCCCCCCCCCCCCACCATCCATGATAGGTATGCCTCCTTACCCAAATCCCCTGTCCTGTAATTTTTGTTACACCAAATTCAGCACCTTTGAGTCCAAATTTTCATGTAGTATTTGTCGCAATATATATCATATACCGTGTGGGTCATACCAACAACCTGATAATATTGCTAACGGTATGCGGATGGGCCTGGACATTTACTGCTTTCATTGTTATAAGGATATTTTTCCATTTTATTCGGTTGGACCTGACGATTTTGACATATTTAAAGAACCTTCCGATGAAATTGACAACAGTATTTTCAATCAAACATTTTCGCACCTTGACCCTGACGAAAACATAAATAAAATAAATATTGATGGCGGCATTTATACAGAAAGCTCTTTTAATGGAGAAATAACAAATTTAAATAACCCTCCGACCTTTTCAATTTTTAATTTAAACTGCAGAGGTCTTCGCTCTAATTTTTCGGCTACAGTTGATTTCTTATTAACTATTAAACATAAGTTTGACATAATTACCTTTAGCGAAACTTTTTTGACCGATAATACTTCCACTGATTTACTAAAACTGATAGGCTATCATAACCCCTTTCTAAATAACCGCAAAACAGGTAAACTGGATAGGGGTGGCACAGCGATCTACGTCAAAGACACCATCAATGTTTTAGAACGGAATGACTTACAAATTGAGGGCCTTGAGACCTCTTGGGTTGAGATTACGCGTCCGCGGTTCAAAACACTAATAGTAGGGGCTATATACAGAACTGATGCTGTCCACCGTGATGACTTTACTCGACTACTTGATTCTGCACTCTCACGTTTTGCTAATTCTAAATATGACGTAATTATTGCCGGTGATACTAACATTGATTTACTGAAACCTAAGGACAAACCGAAGGAATATATCAATCTACTAAATACGTATGGATTTATACAATTAATTAATTCACCTACCCGCATAAGTTCCTGGACCAATAATACTACCGGCTCTACCATACGAACTGAATCTATTATCGACCACATACTTACAAATATTACTTCTTGCGTATCAACATCCGGAACATTTAAAGTAAAAATCGGTACATCAGACCATCAACCAACCTTCATCTGTCTTCAAAATTATTCCTGCTATTTTAAAAAACCCGATCAACATATTACATTTGATTTTTCAAAATTTAACACAACTAACTTTCTTCACGATGTCAAACTCACATCCAACTGGTCTTATACAGATAAAAACGTTGACAATTTTGAAAAATTTAATGTTTTTTATAAAGATCTCGAGAGAATTTGTCATAAACACGTCCCAACAAAAATTATAACGTCTCAACGAAAAATTCCCGACAAGCCATGGATGACAGATTCTCTTATAACTTGTACTCTCCAGAAAAATAAATTATACCGCAATTACTTAAAATCTCCAACTGAAGTTAATCATGACATCTATAAAAAATACCGTAACAAATTAACTTCTACCTTGCGTGTCGCGGAAAAAAACTACTATCAAATAAAATTTGAAGAAAATAGAAATAATATTAAAAAAACCTGGGTAATTATAAATTCCGCTCTACATAGAAATAAGAAATCAAATATCCCAAATCAATTAACAATAAAAACAGATAATTCTGTAGAAGTTATTACGGACCCCACTAAAATTGCCACTATTTTTAATAGTCATTTTGCTACAGTAGGACCAAAATTAGATAAACAAATTCCATTATCAAGTCGTTCACCTCTTCGTAATATTTCACGATTCAACCTCCGCCCTAACTCCTTTGTTCTTACAGAGATTTCTCCTGTTGAAATAGAATACTTGATTCTTCAATTGAATCCTAAGTCCGCCACAAATGACTCGCTCCCAATTAAACTAATTCAACTTGCAGCTAAGCCTCTCTCTATCCATCTAAACTACATAATTAATCTGTCGATTACTCATGGTTTTTTCCCTAGCGCCCTTAAAATAGCAAAAATTATTCCTGTTTTTAAATCTGACAATCCAAAAGACCCAAATAATTATCGGCCTATCTCCCTCTTACCAGTGTTAAGTAAAATTTTTGAGCAATTAATTAACTCACAGCTTCACTCTTACCTTACTAAATATTCAATCCTCTCTACGTGCCAATACGGATTTCGTCCAAAAACCTCGACATCGCATGCTTTACTCTCAGTTACAGAAAGAATCCATCAAGCCCTTGAAGAAAAAAATTCAACCTGTACCATCTATATAGATCTCAAAAAGGCATTCGATACCATTAATCATAAAATTTTATTAAACAAGTTAGAATGTTACGGTATCCGAGGATCTCCTTTGGATCTTATATCAAGTTTTCTGACTTCTAGATTTCAATTTGTCTCCATATCTGGCCACTCATCACCACTACTGCCCTTAACTTGCGGCGTACCTCAGGGAGGCGTTCTATCACCGTTACTGTTCCTTTTGTACATTAATGACTTGCCTAACGCTACTTCTCTTCTAACAACTCTCTTTGCCGACGACACTACTCTCCTTCAATCAGCTAAACATATTAATACTCTAATACATGAAACTAATAACGAATTAAATAAACTGACTGAATGGTTAGTAGACAATCGCCTTTCATTAAACTTATCTAAAACGGAATTTACTTTATTTTCAAATACGGTGCAAAATACAACAAATATACCTCCACTACAAATTAATTCGAAAAATGTTAATAAATCCATATGCACAAAATTTTTAGGAATTCATGTAGACAACAAACTATCTTGGAAGTCACACGTACAATTTATTACTAAAAAAATTTCTAGAACAATTGGCATCTTTTATAAACTTAGGCACTCTTTTCCACTGATTATACTCAGACAACTTTATTTTTCACTTATACATCCATATATAAACTATGGTATAATCATATGGGGAAGTACCTATCCCACTATACTTAAACCTCTACGTACCAAAATAAATAAATTTGTCCGCTGCGTAACTTTTTCACACTCTCAATCCTCCTCACTACCTCTATATAAATCTCTATCTATTTTGCCCCTTGAATTATTATATAAACATCAAGCAGCCCTATTCATGCACGATATCAATTATAGTAATATTATATCTAATACTAGCCATATAGGCAAATTATTCATAAAAACTGCTTCCACCCACAGATATTTCACGCGTTCTGTAGCACATGGAAACTATCATGTGCCATCAGTCCGGCTAGACTCCTCGAAACGGTCCCTGAGATATCAAGGTCCCTTGATTTGGAACG
>JAUCBJ010005431.1:0-24089 GCA_032718475.1 Nemertoderma westbladi
ACGGTCTTAAAACACTGATAATAAAGTCTCAAAATCATAACAAAAAGTCCCGTGACTTTAGCTCTCTTATTTTCCAAGAATCCCGTTCAACACATGTAATCAGCAGTGAGACAGGATAATTTCAGTTCAGTAGCTCGGGATTGGTCGAAATCAGAACTAACTCAACGCAGGGCTATGGGTAACTGGGGCAACCTTCCCAAGCCGGCTGGCCAATCGAACAGCTCAGATCCCTCCTAAAGGATTCCAACGCCTTGGAAGGGGGAACTGGTTAGCAAAGAAAACAAATCAGTCATATCCCAGAAAAACCTTTACAGTAGGTTTCAGAGTATTTTAGCGTATGGGGGAAAAACTGGGTTGCGGGGCGAAGGGCCAGTTACATCCCACAGAAGCTTTTACAATGCCTGTTCACCACAATGGGTGATCTTCCACAGTAAACCCTTCCACTCTGATTCATATAATATAATATAACGGCCCATGTGAAGAATACCAGGTTTTCACCAAAAATACAGTTTACAGAAGGGGTGAATCTAACCAAAACAATAAACAAAATAGTATATGTACAGGTTATAAGACAGAAAAAGCGCTATAAAACACTTAATAAAGATGAATTAAAAAAATTTTAAATCTTCATATATAAAATTCCAATAAAAAGTCGACCGAAAAGTGAAATCCTGGTATTCTTCACATAGGCGAATATAACTAATATTCATATATAAAATTCCAATAAAAAGGCGACCGAAAAGTGAAATCCTGGTATTCTTCACATGGGCGAATATAACTAATATTCATATATAAAATTCCAATAAAAAGGCGACCGAAAAGTGAAATCCTGGTATTCTTCACATGGGCGAATATAACTAATATTCATATATAAAATTCCAATAAAAAGGCGACCGAAAAGTGAAATCCTGGTATTCTTCACATGGGCGAATATAACTAATATTCATATATAAAATTCCAATAAAAAGTCGACCGAAAAGTGAAATCCTGAACCGCCGTCATCCTTCATTATTTTAATTAACTTCCCACTTTCTATGGAAAGTGAAATGTGATAACTGTGTGATGTAACAACTATATGTATTGATTTTATCACATGGAATTCCATCATTTCTCCATACCTAAGCCATCAAATTAATTATTACGTTACAGGTTACTCAATGTAGCGTAGCCTACAGTAGGCCTACTTTGCTTGTTTGCTGTATTATGCTATACCGACGATTACGTTTTAAAAAACATACTTACTGTATACTTCGCTGAATAATAAACTTTATGCAGTACGTATAAATAGTTAGTAACTTACGTTAAGGATGCTGGCACAAACGGCGAGCTAGCTAGCTGTCGGAAGGCTCCATTGCGTCTGCATTTTATATATACAGTATTTATCATGGGTTGTCCACCATATTTATTCTCCCCATGAGGCCACCAAATCACAAGATTGTGCAGTGGATGGTCTGGCTGCGGCCTGCGGCTGGTTCTCATGGCAAATGCAATACCCTGTAAAGCGGTGTGGCTCCTTTCAAGTGTTCAACTTTGGGAACTAATCTGACACTTTCAATGTTGTATATAGTTTTGTTGGAGATGTGTGCATTGTACTTGACACAATGAACCCTGCGCAATATTCTTGTGAAAGTTGCATCCAGAGATTAGGTATCCTCTGCAGATAGAGCCCACTATTGACTCCCATATAAGAGTACTGGTTCTACTGCCGCACTAATTATTCTTAATTACACTTATTCTATGGAGCTTCCCAATCCTGGACAGACTATTTAACGCTGCCCATGCCTTCCACTTACGTATCCGAAGGTCATCATGCTCCCAAATAGAAGCAAGGGTTGAACACAGTCCCAGCATATGATGGTATTGACAGATGGGAGGCCATGAGGAAGTAAATTGCAGACATACAGGGTATCAGGTAGTATTTCCAGGTCTATCTTTTACCTTAGGCGCTAGCTGAATACTTAGTTTAAAGCTCATCTATCCCATCATAGTAGACATGTACCGAACAACAAGAGTCCCACAAGAAATGGAAACAAATAAGATGGTGCCAGTTCCCAAGAAGGGCAACCTAACACTCTATGGTTCTTTTCGGGGAATCTCATTGATCTCGATTGCTGCAAAGCTATACAATATAATTATATTAAATCGCATCAGGGATCCCATTGAGAGACTGCTCCGTGGAAATCAGAATGGGTTCCGTAAAGGTCGTGGGACCATGGAGCCCATTTTGGCACTTAGAAGGATAATTGAAGAGTTATCAAAAAAGAAAGACTGGCATCTGGCTGTTATCTTTGTGGACTTCTTATTTGCACATTTCTTATATTGCACCATTCTTGTTCATAATTGTTGTTGACTATGTTCTACGCATGTCCTTAGATCATCATAATGATGATGGGGTGATGATAACTCCACCTACTGGCTCCAGAAGTCGAGGAAATCCTGCCAAGTACCTAACTGATCTAGACTTTGCTGATGACTTAGGAGTACTCTCAGAATCACTAGAGGGAGCCCAATGGCTCCTCAGCTCATTAGAACATGCTGCTTCTAGTGTTGGTCTTTTTATAAACTCCAGAAAGACCAAAATTTTGACAGTTAACTTTGAAAATCCTCAGCAAGTCTCTGATCGGATGAGCATAAGCTCAAAAGATGGTATGCATGAGCATGTGGATGACTTCTGTTACCTGGGATCATGGATCCGGAAGTCAGGTGAGGACCTTCGAATACGTAAGGGAAAGGCATGGGCAGCCTTGAATAGGCTTTCCAGGATTTGGAAGTCACCGAGAATTAATCGGAAACTTAAGGTCCGATTATTTAGAGCAGCAGTAGTTCCAGTAATCCTCTATGGGAGTCCATGCTGGGCTCTAACTGCTGAGGACACCAAATCTCTGGATGGCACATTCACAAGAATGCTACGCCGGGTTCATTGTGTCAAGTACAATGTACAC
Organism: Nemertoderma westbladi; assembly: GCA_032718475.1. NCBI lineage: Eukaryota > Metazoa > Xenacoelomorpha > Nemertodermatida > Nemertodermatidae > Nemertoderma > Nemertoderma westbladi. The sequence goes on from JAUCBJ010005431.1 coordinate 2,943, forward strand.
ATCTCCAACCAGACACTATATAACATTGGAGGTGTCTCATTGGTTCCCCCGAGCTTGACACTAGAACAAAATCGCCTCCGCTTTGCAGGACATTGCTTTTGCCGTGAGGACCAGCCAGTGCATAATCTTGTACTTTGGCAGCCTCATGGAGTGAATAAGCATGGTGGACAGCCCATGACTTTCTTGAGACGCATCTTAAAGGACACTGGCCTTGAAGATGCGGATGATCTAGCAAATGTCATGGGTAATAGGGAGTTGTGGTGGTGCAATTTTGTCGATAAGCCGGCACAGCATTCTTAAAAATGCAGCTGCAATGCAGCATGCCGATCCTAGTAGTAGAATACTTAGAGCGTCAGACTTTCAACCCGGAGGTCACCAGTTCGATTCCACCTGGACGTCATTGCCGACTTTGCAAAAGCTGTGCCCAACAAAAAATTATAATAATATGAAACCACTCATTCACCCATAATACCATAAATATATATAAATATACCGGTCGCAATTCTCTATGGGTGTAACTGTCCTACCTAATCTAGTAGCTAGATTGTTTAATTAATCATTGTGGCCGTGATGGTTCATGGTTAATATACACTACCCTCTCATTGTAGCGAGTGGTTAAAGACTGCCAAGTACTAGGGTTGAGCACAGTGGCAGCATGGTATGGTATTGACAGATGGGAATCCATGAGGAGGTAAATTGCGCACATACAAGGTATCAGATAGTATTTCCAGGTCTATCTTTTACCTGAGCCGCTAGCTGAATGGTTTGAGCGTCAGACTTCCAACCCGGAGGTCACCCGTTCGATCCCACCTGGACGTCATTGCCGACTTTGCAAAAGCTGTGCTTTTCTTGGGGGCTGCCGCCCCCAAACCCCCGCTTCTTTTCTTGGGGGCTGCCGTCCCCAAACCCCCGCTTCTTACGTTAACCTATTTAATATATAAATTACTACAATATTATATAATTCAACAAAATCCTATTAAAAATGTTGCAAGTAACCAGGAAATTTAAGAGGTAGTGTGTATAATATCTATATATACATAGTATGTATAGTAATATGTATATCAATATGTAATGCTGAACACAGAATACAGGTCGACGCATGTCGATTTTACCCTGGAGAGGTATGATTTTGATTGCAACAATAATATTCATCCCTATCTGCTACAATTTGAAGAAGACTATTACATAATAATACCTATAATTGAAACAATTAATTATTATAATTCTATAGTTAATAAAAACAGTATATCATTCCGGGGATGGAATTTATAGGTCATCTAATTAATTGTTTAAAGATTAGCAAACAATACGATGTAATTGCATTGATAAAACCCATAAATAAAACTTGGATATAAAATGTAAAATCGGGATGCAAAAGATCACTTTCTGAGCTACGAAAGGAAAATTGGATACAACTTATCTGGATGCAAGCGGTCCGTTTACCTTACAAAATGAAAAATACGAATGTGCGAAGTTAAGAACAGTCGGGGGGGAAGTGTCCGGGGGGGGAAGTGTCTGGGGGGGAAGTGTCCGGGGGGGAAGTGTCCTACTTGAGCGGGGGGGAAGTGTCCGAACACCGTACAAAAGTAGCTTACAAAATTTATCAGCGCAATAAGCTCGAATATACATGATAAACAGATTATCGCCTGTCCCAGAAGGTGATATACGGTTATAAAACCTTCAGCAAATAAATCATGTATAACTACTTCGGTCTGCGGCCTCAGTAGTCTACAAATGTTTAGCCGCCGATTCACCCATTTATCTAAGTGGGAACATCAAACGTGTTGAACGAGTGAGATCGCTAAGGTCATCCAGCTGTCTTACACTTCAGGTTCCACACATAACAACAAATGCAGCCACCGCTAGCTTCCACCGTGCAGGCCCAAATCTATGGAATAACCTCCCCAACAATATTAAACAGGAATTACCATCACTTGCGTGCTTCAAAAAGAAACTTAAAAGAAACTTATTTTAAAATAAGAGGGACTAAACTAGATAGGTAGTACGTAGTCAGTGTAGGCAGCAGGCGCTTTGATAAGGTCGTAAGACCCCTAAAGGCGCCTGCAATAACAAATATAAATACAATATTATTATTTATTATTATTATTACTAGTAGTAGTAATAGTTATACGATTTATTTGCTTCAGGTTTTATAACCGTATATCACCTTCTGGGACAGGCGATAATCTCTATATTATTATTTTATATTTTTAGTGTTTCTACATTTGGAAGGAATACTTTAATGAATAGTTTAATTGCGATTCGATCCTTATTAATGTGAGGTTTTCTCATACACAAGCAGTCGTCCTGCACTCCCACGGCCGTCTCTAATTTTGGGAAACTCAAGGATGTGTGATATTTTAAAAAGAAATCATTAATTCAGTCAACAGATCAAATTTTAAAGAATAATAATTATATTTACCGCATGTCATGGTGATTGGTTAAGCCTACAAGATATTTTATTTTCGTTGTCACACTGTCGTGGGGTCTTCGCCGACTAGCACGTGACTTTTGATAGAAGGTCGGATCAGAAATCCGATTAGAAATTTATAACAAAAATCCCCGTAAATTTATATGTTGAAAATAAGCCCAGCGATTTGTTGTGCCCCTACTAACTACTAATCATGACCCAGAAGTTTGACGCTCACCAATAACCTTACTTTACATGCAGCACCTGTTTATACCAATACAACAGCGTTAACATCAAAAATAGGTTTTCAGCTTGGTTTACAATATTATTGTTTTATAAATAGATGTCCCCCACCCAACCTCCTAGACCGAAAGCCACGCCACTGCCGGTATAAAATACTATACCCGCCCCGCATGCCAAGGCTACGCTCACTACGTTACTCGCCCTACAATCTCCTCTCAATATATTTACTGCATGAATTGACAATCAAACCTTATTTAAATATTCGAATTAATAGATATTGCTATTGCTATTGTAATATTTAAATTTTCATAGAGTTATTCTGACATGGGAACCGAACCAGGTATGATCTTATTAGAGTAGATTGGAATATCTGGTAGATTTTCTGGACTGGGAACTGAACCATGTAATATGATCTTATTTGTGTAGGTTGGAATATCTGTTGTTTCTGAAATGGAATCTGTACCATGTGGTATAACGGTATCCGAGTAGGTTGGAATATCGGGTGGTTTTTCTGGACTGGGATCTGAACCATGTAATATGATCTTATTTGTGTAGGTTGGAATATCTGTTGTTTCTGAAATGGAATCTGTATCATGTGGTATAACGGTATCCGAGTATGTTGGAATATCTGGTTTTTCTGGACTGAGAACTGAATCAGGTAATATTATCTTATTTGAGTACGTCGGAATATCAGATGTTTCTGATATGGAAACAGAACCATGTGGTATAACGGTATCAGAGTAGCTTGGAATGTCCGGTGTTTCTGGTCTGGCAACTGAACCAGGTGATATGATATTATTAGAGTGGGTTGGAATATTATTTGGTAGTGACAAGGGATCTGGAGCATTGAGCATGAGGTGATTATCGTAGATTGAAATATCAGATATTCCAGATATTGATACTGAACTATTAAACGTGAGGTGATTATCGTAGGGTGAAATGTCAGATGTTTCTGATATGGCAACTGAAGCACGAGTCATCGGGTTATTAGAGTAGCCTGGAATAACATTTGGTTCTTCTGATGAGGCGGCGGAACCATACCCCGCCATATACCGACTAGCATATACGGGATTATTCGATACGGATTGTTTTCGCGGCGCGCAATTTAGGTTAACAGTTGCGTCGGATGTGAAGTAGTTTGCATAAAGGTTTGGCTGGTTCTTAGATAGTTCGGTTGTGGGTGTCGGATTGCTGATAGCCACTGAAGTGATTGATCCTATTGATGCTTTAGTCTTGACTTTGAGTCCGTAATTAGTATAGCCATTATGTTCATCACTTTCAGCGATTGTATCATTGGATGTAGGATGCAACGGGGCGGTGCTATCTGTTTTACCCAGAAGTGATTTATTGGCAATGCACGATCTCCTAATCGCAACATAATATAACCCAATTGATGCAACTGCAGTTACGACTATCGATACAACAGCAGCAACAATGATTTTTACTTCTGATGATAAATTGTTGGTTAATTCTTCTGAAACGTAATTATGCTTTATTAATATGTCGTTTTTGTCGTTACAACCTAGTCTATTGCAAGATTCGTAGAACAAGAGATAATAGTAAACCTTGTTGACCTCGGTTTGCACAAATTTATTATTTCCTTCAGTTAGATTTAGCCATCGTATCAGACTAGATTCATTTGTCGGGTCTCTTGCTGCCTTCCTGGTAAATTCATACAACTCAATAAGGTAATACTGTATACAACCTCCGTTGTAGCTCTCAACCCAAGTTATTTCAATAGCCGATCCGTTCAGCCACACGACATCTATCATTGACACATCAATATATTCCGGCACAGTTCTAACCGTTAGATCTATTACACCTCCAATCTTTCCGCCAATACCGTTAGCGAAATCACAAAAGTAATTACCTCCGTCCTGCACTTCGATGTTAGTAATAGTTAAGGTAGTTTCAGTAATCCATTCAATAACTGTCCCGTTGTTTGTTACCTCTTCGAAATCTACTGACAGGAATATTTTTTCGTTGTCTGGCTGGAGAGGTAAACTATTTGGATCAGTAAACCTCCAGTTAACTATTCCGAAATCATTCTTCGGGGGAGGATTACTCAAAATTTCGCAGTACATAACCGCGTTTCCATTTACGTCGACGTAAGCATCTTGGTGCACGTTGTCCATCTCTGGTTCGAAACCAACTGTCAAACTGAAAATAACCAATTGGCGTTGAATGTAATTCAAACCATAAAAACAAGAAACAGTCGCAGTAAAGTATCCAGCATGTTGTCGGGTAGCGTTAAATATTAGTTGAGATCCATTGACTTCGCTGGTAATTTGAGGTCCTTCCCAACTGTAAATATAGTCCATGACGTTATCAACTTCAAGTTGTAATTCAACTAGACTATTACGAACAACTAGAAAGTCCCCATTTTCGAGTTCCCTGGCTGGTTTACCACCATTTGTTACACTGAAGTTTGCATCCACACAATATACGACATCAATGCTAATGTTTGCTCTGTATGGCACATCAACGCATCCTTCACACTGAAAATGACAAGTTGCCTCAGTTACCAAAAACCCTTTGGAGTCTTTTGTCGCGTTGATTTCAAGTTTTTTCCCAGTTTCTTGAGTGGAATGGAATGTCCACATGTAGAACATATTCGTGGTTGATTCTACTAGCCACTCGAATACCGTCGCTTGGCCAACTACAACAGTTACATTATAGTTGGATATTTTATCTTTCACTGGCATCACCCATCTTTCTCCTAAACGTAACATTACATTTTCACAATATTCAACCGTGATTTTACCACTGGGAGAATTTTTAATTTCGAAATCATCATCCCAATATATTGTTTTTGCAGCGCATTTATAAAACCCCGAATCGACTCTCGTTATATTTTTTATATGCAGCATTCTCTCAACTTGATTCGTTATAACTTCCTCATCTCTATACCACAAGAGTGATTGTGTTGAAGGTTTACCATCCTTGTACTCGCAATACAGGCGAACGTCGTTATCTGCCTTAACTCTCAAGTCCGTCAATGACATATTGTCATGAAGCACCTGAATACGCTCTACTGTGTATTCGATCACAATGTGTATGTAACATATGTCGCACATGATGTCCGCTGTTACCCTTTGGTACCTCTGGCATACCAACGGAGAATCAGCATTCTCTTTCCAGAAATCAGTGTCATTTATAGCATAACGAGTTTCAAAGGGTTCTACAAATGTAGTGGGTAGCTTCTCATTTATATAGTACCAATAGCTTGGTAGCTTGTTTGGATTGGTGCAACTTACATAGGCGACGCCAGTGGAGATATCCTTAGACTTTATAATACATGGTGTGTGATTTGTGGAGCAACTGCAAGCAATGCACCCGTGTCTGGCATCCCCTCCATGTGTGCCATTACTGGTCGCGTTTTCGCTGTATGGGTGGAGAAGATTAGATGTTGCTGAACCATATCTGATTTGAATTATCAATATAAAGTAAATGATTGCATACATATCATACCATTTTTTAATCATTCTCATTTAATAAGCTGAAAAAGTAGTGTATGTAGAAAAGTTGTATTTTTCTGTTACAGTTTAGGACCTTATCACGTCATCAGCAATTAGTTTATAATGTACTCAACGCTATTTTTAAATGGCTACCATTAAAGTCATACCAAAATCGATGAAAAATTCACCAAAAAAATTATATTATACCAATTTAAATAATGTGACCCCAAAAAAATTATATTATACCAATTTAAATAATGTGACCCCAAAAAAATTATTCAACACCAAATAAAATAAAGTCACCCCAAATAAAATTATTCAAACACCAAATTAAATTGTTCAACACCAAAAACAATTATTCAACATCAAAAACAATTATTCAACATCAAAAACAATTATTCAACAACAAAATAAATAACAAAACCCCCAAAATAAATACAAATTTTCACAAAATAAATACATATTCCCCCAGAATAAATACATAATCCCCCAAAATAAATACATAACCCGCCAAAATAAATACATTTTCTCCCAAAATAAATACATAACCCCGCAAAATAAATACATATTCCCCCAGAATAAATACATAAATAATCCCCCAAAATAAATACATTTTCTCCCAAAATAAATACATATTCCCCCAAAATAAATACATATTCCCCCAGAATAAATACATAATCCCCCAAAATAAATACATAACCCGCCAAAATAAATACATTTTCTCACAAAATAAATACATATTCCCCCAAAATAAATACATTTCCCCCAGAATAAATACATAAATAATCCCCCAAAATAAATACATAACCCGCCAAAATAAATACATTTTCTCACAAAATAAATACATATTCCCCCAAAGTAAATACATTTCCCCCAGAATAAATACATAAATAATCCCCCAAAATAAATACATTTTCTCCCAAAATAAATACATATTCCCCCAAAATAAATACATATTCCCCCAGAATAAATACATAATCCCCCAAAATAAATACATAACCCGCCAAAATAAATACATTTTCTCCCAAAATAAATACATATTCCCCCAAAATAAATACATATTCCCCCAGAATAAATGATAATAATATATAAATAAGAATATTCTACCAAAAATAACAGACTCTTAGTTGCAGACTTCGTTAGGTCCCAAAGAGCATTAAGTCCCATTGCCATTTAAAGGGGCAGGATAGTAAAGGAGCAGGTTACAGAGGCGTGTTGGGGGAACCAAAACAATAAACGAAAGTTAACATGTTACAAGAATATGCAGGTCTTTATAATTTATTATATTATAATTTATTACATAATATTGTTTAAAGGTACTTTACTGTGTTCTTCGCCTCGTTGTTTTTCTACACTATGAGCGGCATAAAGAGCTACTTTATTTACAAGTTTGTAAATAGTAATAAAAAGTAATGAATTCCAACATTAACAATGGTAGTTGAATAATAATAATTGTATTCGCCATGATGCTACTGTATTATTATTTTGTAACTTTGGTCACGTTATAATTTGTGTGTGATATACGCGTAGCGTATATTAGACTGATTTGAATATATAGGCCGGCTACCGGTTTGACGGGAGTCTGGTTAGATTGGACTGGACTGTAATGATGGTTGGATTGGACTGTAATGAATTGTATTCGCCATGATGCTACTGTATTATTATTTTGTAACTTTGGTCACGTTATAATTTGCACTCCACTTTGATTTCAAATTAAAAATAGTTACCTAATGTTGTATTAAAATTTGTCGCGTGTTATAAATCAGCTATTTCTATCGTTATTGTAATTTTCCATGTGGAATATTTGAGCTAATGAATATTGGAAATACCTCATTGAGTGAGTAAATTGGGTCTTTAGTCTTTGTTTTGTACTCATCCGAGGATCGCTGGTATAATATGATTAAACATTTTGTTTGATTTATGGAAATAAATAATGAATGAATTTGTATAATTAAATTTTCCATAAAATATTTGGTGCTGGAAGAATTTTTTTTGGTTGACAACTAATTACTGTATTTTAGGGAGATTGAATAATTCTTTTGGGGGTATGAATAATTGTTTTTGGGGAATGAATAATTGTTTTTGGGGTATGAATAATTGTTTTTGGGGTATGAATAAGTGTTTTTGGGGGTTGAATAATTGTTTTTTGGGGATGAATAATTGTTTTTGGGGAATGGATAATTGTTTTTGGGGGTTGCATAATTGTTTTTGGGAATGAATTATTGTATTTTGGGGATGAAAAAAAATTGTTTCTTTGGGGGATGAAAAATTGTTTTTTTTGGGGGGGGGGGATAATTGTTTTTGGGGATGAATTATTGTTTTTGGGGGATGAATAATTGTTTTGGTGAGAGAGATATTCAAAATTGGGGAATGTAAATTGGTGCTACAAGAAAAATATATTTTTGGTGCTAAATATATTTTTTGGTGTGAAATCATCTAATTTGGTGGGGCATTCAATTTAGTGGCGTTTTTAAATTAGGCCTATGTATGTAAAAATGTGGATGACAAGCTAATTGGTTGGAAGATATCATATATAATTTTCCTTACATTACGCGGTTAATGGGGCGTCTAGAACATTTTCTATAACAGTATAATGGTGAAACCAATTTACTCACTCACTCAATAAACTCACTCAATCATTGATGACATTAATTCAAGCATTGTTATTCATGCAGTCTGTCGAAATTCTGATATAGAATTGGCTGCACAATACTGTGCAAGGATTCAGCAGTTCTTCAGTCCACTGCTAGAGGCTGCCTAGGCAACGGTTGGAATAGTGGTACCCGTATGCTAAGCTTGCTTACTTCGACCTAGACGAAGGCCTCCACAAACGTCTATTTGTTGTCCTATACATTACATCACCGCTATCGGAATATACACACACATATATATACTAGACCTAAAAGACAAAATACAGCAATTCCGCAATACAAATGATGCTGGATGCTGTTAAATGGCACGCGTTTAACAGTTCCTATAACAACGGACATACATTATAGGAAATGTTTTATGAGTGCTAATTTAACCGCATAATTTACAAATTTTGAAATCGCATAATTTGTTAAGGAAATTAATATTTCGCTCTCACAACCAATACGCTTGCCATCCACTACTTATACTTACTATACATACCCAATATATAATACATAATACTTTTAGTCCAAAAAAATACCCACCCCCAATTTTTTTTTCAGAAAAACCACATGCACTAGTTATTTCAGAAAAAAAAACAAATTTTAAAATATTTGACCGGGCTATTGTCTTTTAATTAACAATTATGAATTATTTAATTATGATAATTATATTGTGCCATCGGATCCGATCGGATCCAACACACTCCGACAGCTTCAAACAAGCACAATGCTAACCTACTGAGATTTAGTACTGTTTGATTCTGTTGGAGAAAATATTTCCAACATGTTTTGTCTGTTGGAGCCCATCTGAATCTGTCTGAAATCCGTCTGAAAGTGTTTGAAATTTCTGTTGGATGTTGTTGGACTTGGAAACTATCTGAAGTTGTTTGAAGTTGTCTGAAGCTGTTTGAAATTGTCTGAATCTGTTTGAATTTGTCTGAAGCTGTTTGACGCCATCGGAATTTGTTGGAATTTGCCAATGCCTTACAAAAGTGTAGTTCATTAACAAAATGCCAATCACTTTAACTCTCAATTTGAAGTGATTGTGAGGGTGTGCTATTGTCTATTATAAATCGAAACAAAGATTTGCTTCATTTAACAATTTTTATTTACATAATTATGTCGTTAATTATATCAATTATATATAGATTAGACCTGTGCGTCTTTTTTTGGAAAAATTAAATATTATTTTACGTTGAAAAAATGTGTTTTGTTCAAATACAAATATATCGGCAATCACCAAAATTTATAAAAAATAAATATTAACAAACATAATAGACCTATATGAAAAATATAATTACATTTATAATGAAGCACGATTGTTGATTATATTTATCATTTATAAATTATTTTATTTTATTATTATGCCATAATCAAATTTTGTCAAATGTTGTTGAATTTTGAATTTTTTTACCCAATATTAAGGACCGGTATACGATTATTACAAAAGCCTACAATAATAATAATAATAATAAACAAAAATCATTCCAACATACAAGTTGCTATTATTAATTTACTTGGTCCCACCCATCGTCTCATAAAGCGTTCTCATATCCGTTTCTTAAACATCTCATAAAGTTATATATCGCACGCATCGCTTCTACATATTGTGTTACTGTATTTAGTATTTCAATTTTGGAAAATTACCTTACAAAATGGTATATACTGTAATATGGAATGGAATTGATTTGGGGAAACGCAATGAAAATATGAAGGTAAAAGAAATGCGAGAATCTTGAACTTCATAATACTGTATACACTGCAAATATTTATCAAATAATATCAAATATTTATTAAAATAAAGAGTACGCCTATTATAAAATGATAAAATGATATGACGGTGTATATAATGAAGACTTAAAGACATCGATAAACTAACATCAATATGTCACCATGCCTTGTCGTGACTTGTGTAACCGAACTTTGAATATGTAGGATAAACCTTTGTATTTTGTACCGAATCATTACTTGTTTTGTTAGAAAATATTTGCTAAATCGTATGAAACGCAATTATTAACATTATTATTGTAATCGCATTCGATCTTATTTGCACCATTTTATTTATGTTTATTGATATTGTGAACTTTGCCATTAACTACATAACAGTAGTACATAAACAGACTATTCACAATAGGACGTTGAACTGAACACTACGTGATTATACATACTTTAACACCTATTGTTTCCCTAATATCAAAGCCGATCGAAGTACAATTTTAACTTAACATAACCGTATACAACTCCATTCGTCCATGATCAAACCATCTATAAGGATCTTACGTTCTAGACTATTGAAAAGTCACAAGGAAAATCAATAATGAAACTTTCATTTAATCCAAACAAAAAGTACACTGATGATCGTCAAAATAAAAAAGAGAAACAAATAAAAATTACAGAAATTTTACTTTACGGAAACTTATCACTCACTAAATTAGAAAAAATTACATAGGCAACTACATTTTTTGAACTTTTTCCGTGCTCTCCATGCAGAGATACAAGATCTGGCTCCTTTGATCCAACCGGCACCACATTTAACTAATTAGGCGCATCCGGCATCCCAATTGGCGATAGTGTTAGCCAATGGTGAGCTTATTGAAGGAACAGCCAATCAGGAGGGCAGAATCTCTTATAAACTGAAGCGATACCCCACTAGTTGTGGGGTCCTTCAAGGCCAGATCTGGTCACGGGACCATCTATCGAACACTGCCACACTAAAGGTACCATCTATTGTGTGCACAGACTCATCATCCCATTATGTATTATTCCTCACATTGTGAATGAGTTTTATGATCAATTCATATACCCAGTGCATATCGCTATAACAAATTCTTCAGATATAAAATTTCAATAACATTTCGACCTAAAAGTCAAAGCATCGCCCCATGTGAAGTGAAGTAGCTTTAATAATGAATAAACACCATTCTAATATAACCATAGGCTTTATTATTACAAAAGCAGTTTTTATGTATAAAGCAACGGTAATTACTAAGTCTACATTACTAAGTGTATTGTAGTACAATACAGCAATGTAGTGTTACACTAAGTAGGCTTCCTAGCCTACCGGTACTACACAGCAGTTCAGTATGTTGTTACAATACCTAGCCTAATGCATTACAGCAGTATAGTCCAGTACAACATTTTAAATTTCCCTCTATAGTCTATAGTAATCTCCACATACTCCCCTCCCAAATAAAAGGCATGTACCGTCTAAGTTTTGAAATGTTTATAGATTGTTCCTTTGCGGGTGGTAGATGGAGACGACATCCCAACCACTACTGGTGATATGTCCTGGGTGTTATTCAAATCTGAATCCACCTCTCCAACCCTGCAAACAATTTACTTTAAAGGAATGTCAGAAAAACATCATTAATTTGTTATAAATGTTGATAAATGTTATTCCCTTGTTTGATAGAATATTTAGATGTTCAATATATGTTATTTTAACATTACTCTATAATGTCTTTGTCAGACATTAAATAAATGATAACTGTTGATGTTAAAAAAACGTAATTTTAATGTGAGAACATAAACATTAGTCAAAAATGTTTTATAAGTGTTTAGTTCTAACATTTTAAGAACATGGTTTGTTACATATCAGAACAATGTTATTTTGTCACATAAAATAAACATTATGGGATAGACGCTGTCACTTCTATTACTGTATTATCTAATCTGAGATTGATGATTGGCTAATTTTAAAATTCGCGGTAATGGAGGAATTTTCCACATGTAAATGGTATACAGTATGGCAGTATGGTATGTTGTACAATACTCATTCTGGCGTGCCTGTATTCAATGTTTATTGTGTATATGTATTGTTATACTGCTGTACTGCAAGGCCTATCTCTATATTACTGTAGTGTAGTTACTGCAGGCCTACTGCACTGTACAGTAGCTTATATTTTTGGTTTTATAGTTTTGGTTTTGTGATTTATTTAACCTGAACTCATAAATAAAACATATCTATACCTGAATGCAAGTTCGCCTTCACCCTCTGGATTCACACATTACTGCATTAGACCTACCAATCACAGAATTCAAGTCTGCCAGGACCAGGAAGTCCCCTTAAACCAGCACTGACAGGTGGAGGATTGACTTATTTGTCTGTACTGATGGTCGATTTCAACAGCCAAGGACTAAAGATTGGAATTCTTATTATTGGGAGGTCCCAGTTTTCAGTTGAAGGGGCAGGGCACAGGGACAGCATTACTACAAAACTTTCGATTCGATTTCGATTTGAAAACTTCACATTAACTGTTATTACAAACTATTTATTGTTTCAGTTTTTAGATTGTACTTTTGTATTGCCTAGGCCTATTGATTTATTTTTACAGTTTAATAAATGAAGCTCACTCAGCTATAATTATAATTGACATTTAATTTTTTAAATATGATTTGTTCAGATTGGGAGGATTTGCGATGCAATCAAAATCATCCCTCTCCAGGGAGATATCGATTCAAATAAGTACTGATTACTCTCCCAGAAATAAATCTGTAACCTGTTTTTTTTGTTTACCCGTAGGATATAATAATGTGCCTCTGTAGCCAACTGTAACCTGCTCCTTTTAATAATTTAACATTGTTTTGAGGTATTATTTATTAAACCCACTATATGTACATTATTTTATATAGACTACAAATCAGATCTATAAATCTAGTGAATAATATTAACTCAAAGTATTTTAATTGATGTAATTCATTACGTTGTTGTCACTTATTATTACGTCATAAACATATTATTTTTAAGTCTGTGATTAACTTTAACCGAAATATCAAAACCATTTACGTAATGGGCCATACAGCCATATATTTGTTGTTTACTTATTATGCGATATTTTACTTTGATTTTGCTGTTTATTTAATTATTTTTCCTGACTGGTCATTATACAAAAAATTCAATTCATGTTATACGTTTTAATTGTTATTAATTTGCATACAATTGCCTATAACAAAATTGTATTCAATCAAACTGTGTTAGAGATTGTAGCCTGCCACTACCATATCAACATGCGTAGGGAAATTATTAATTAATTATTCAATAAAGGGTTTGGCAATTATAAAGAACGATATAAAGAACGGCAATGGAGGGGGATTATTAGTTTGAGCAAGCGAACCAACCATAAAACATGAGAGAAGGGCTTAAATGCACATATAATGTTACGTTTTTAGCAAACAATATTTTTATGTTAAGAAATAACATAAAAGTAACGATCTAAATAAACATTATGCCGTTGTTATTTTAATGTCAATAAAAATACAATAATAATGATAAGGAATAACATAAAAGTAATGATATATGTAACCATCCTGGCTTTGTTATTTTAATGTTATTAAAAACGAAATAATAACGTTAGTATATAACGTCATATTTCTTGGCCAATTTACAGTTTTTTTATCATTAATCTAACAATTTGAAATAATGTTATCTATGTCATTAAATAACATTTTAATAACAGCTTTTTAACAATACATTGTTTGCAGGGAAGAAGGTTATTTTGAAAGTTTTGAATTTCCTCTGACCTATCTTCCACAAGAGACATTTCTTCTTGGTCAAATTCATTTCCAGAAATGCTGTTAGACCCGCCCAAGATATTACTATCAGTTTCCTCTCCTATTGGATTATATTGTTGTTGGGGTCCTCTCGATAGTTTGCGTACATTCACTGTATCAGACCAACCATCTCCAAATCATTAACACGCACAACGTAGTCAGATAGAATCTCCGTAATAAATACTTTAGCCACCTGTTGTAGCTTTCCCTTCTTGCAATAAACCATTGATCCCACTTGAATCCAATTAGGTAGGTTACAGGCATTGAGCTTAACGTTTGTGGGTGCTGGTTTTGGAGCAATTGTTGATAATCGACTAAAACCCCTAAATCTCTCATGTGGTTATGTCACTGTGACACGGTTCTTCCGAGTACGTATATTGCCTAAAGCATTATCTAGTTCTGACTCCCACTGCATAATAGTCTTTCCAGCTTCTCTTAATCTCAACTTCATAGCTGACCAAATTATGCCATTATACCTCTCGCATTGGCCATTACCGGCTGGGTTATATGAAGTTGTTGCACTTGACTTTCTTGTATTCCATGAGCTTAAGAAATTACGAAATTTATCTGAAATCATCTGTCTTCCTCTGTCCGAATGTATAGATCTACATGGCCCAAACAAGTTGAACAATATGGTTAAACACCTTTCCATAGTTACCATTGTCATGTCTGGAACAGCAAAAGCAAAGGGAAACCTGGAGTATTCATCTACACAAACAAATAAATACTTATTTCGTGTTGCTGATGGTAAGGGACCCTTGAAGTCAATAGAGACTCTTTCCCATGATGATGTGGACTGAATCACATTTCCTGTTGTTATTTGGGCAAAGTGAGGTTTTAACTCGCCACACAGCTCACACTCTCGACAGACATCCACACAATCTTGTTTCAGACCATCCCAACAGTGGTATCTTTTAATAGATAGATAGATAGATTTATTTATACATTATGTAAAAACAATAACAAATACACCAAACAATGTACCGGTATAAAGGTATTGTCCAACATAACATATAGGATTACCCCTAAAGCTTTGCAGCTTATTTCCAAGGGGGTCCTAATAAAATCATATAAGCGATCAACTCCAGGATGACCTAGTCCTTTATGAACCTCTCTCACTAAAGTCGTATTATTATACTGTTATTAGTTTATCAATACAGTAATGCACTGCAAAAGCCTCTAGCTCCGGCGTGGACCAGGTCAGGTCAGGTATTGTAGGTCATTGACCAAGAAAACTTGCCACCTCCATGCAGCATAAAGGAGGTGCCACCTGTAGCTGCATAGACCCTCTTACTAGGGCAAATCTGGTCCTGTAACTAGGACCCCCTTCGTTCTGGGATAAGGACGCCGTTGGTCCTGGATTAAGGACCCATATACTTGGCTGCAGGGGTATATGGCCTGGCCAGGCAGATGGTGATCTACCAATGGCTGGTCAGGAGTAGAGTGTTCTCATGTCCACTCTGAGTGCACTCCACTGCGACCTGCACCTGGCAGCAGGGGTACAGGGCATGACTCAGCAGATGAGCTGCACAGCCAATGGTGGGTCATGTGCGCCAGAGTAGATATGGGTGATGGGCCTCATATCTGACTCCACTGCAACACCCACCCTGTGGAACGGCAAACCAGGGTGTGGTATTTGCCCCGAGAGCTGACTCGGCAAAAAAGCACCCCCAACCCCCCACTATTGATTACATTAGTAATGCGGAGGTCCGGCCACTAGAGGCCAGGGGAATTACCGGACACAATCGGCCTCACAGGCGTCAGTTATCTCCTGACCGGCTGCCTGTCTCACGCCCTACTGGAGAGAGAGAAGCCAACAATTCTTTGAGTTCCTTTCCTGATGACCTTTCTGGCCCAAACTCTCGGTTACCAGGGAGGCCATATTGTGAGGGGGGGAGGGATTCTGGAGTTGGAGGCTACTCTCATGTTTCACCCCGACCAACAAAGCCATTGGTGAATCTGAGGCAAGTCACTAGACTAGCCTCAGTAAACACCCTAACACTCGGGTCCCCAATGCGACAAGGTGAGCTGACTGCCTTGGCAGATAAGCTTTCTCTTAGCGCAGTGGGTGTTCAAGAGCACCGAATGCAGACTGGACAGACTGATGAGGTTCTGATTAAGGACATGGGGGGCGGTTGGCGACTCGCCCTCGCGTCAGCAGATGATAGTGGCAATGGTGGTATTGGTCTATTGATGAATCCAACTGCACATGCAGCATTGGACAAAATAGACCAAATCTCAAACCGCATCATCCGTTGCCACTTCTCATGTTCTGGAAGAATGGCTAAGAAGTTTCCTAAGGTGGTTTTGATTGTGTGCTACTCTCCAACTAGTGTTGCCCCTGTAGAGGAGGTGGAAAAGTTCTACCACAATCTACAAGCAGCTACTGATGGAGTGGATCAGCATGCATTCTTAACATTCCTGGGAGACTTTAATGCAAGTCTGCATCAATCACCTACATCACCCTGGGTCTATAGCAATAGTGTCAACCGAAATTCCGTCCATCTTCAGGATTTTATCTCTGGAAATGGATTGTTTTCGGCTGGAACCCAGTACAAGAAGCGAACTGGAAAGCTATGGACTCATAGTGGACCCAGTGGTCACAAGTCCCAGATAGACCATATTCTGTTTCGTAGGAAGTACAGGAGCTCTATACAAGACTGTAATGCATTTACACTTCGACCCCTCTCCAGTGATCACAGCCTTATTGTGGCCAAGGTAAGACTTAGTCTGCGTGCTTGCAGAACAACGAAATCTGCCTTGCCGCGATATAACATTGGAGGTGTCTCATTGGTTCCCCCAAGCTTGACACTAGAACAAAATCGCCTCTGCTTTGCAGGACATTGCTTTCGCCGTGAGGACCAGCCAGTGCATAATCTTGTACTTTGGCAGCCTCATGGAGTGTATAAGCATGGTGGACAGCCCATGACTTTCTTGAGACGCATCTTAAAGGACACTGGCCTTGAAGATGCGGGTGATCTAGCAAATGTCATGGGTGATAGGAAGTTGTGGCGGCGCAATTTTGTCGACAAGCCGGCACAGCATTCTTAAAAATGCAGCTGCAATGCAGCATGCCGATACTAGTAGTAGTAGTGGACCAGTTTTTCTCAACAGCTGTCAACTTGTGTGAAATGAAAGCCACAGGTTGACTATTTTAGGACAAGACACCACCTACACCTACAGCCAAACTCGAAGCATCTGTCTCTAGTACTGGGATATCTGTTGTATTGGGAATCAATAGCATCGCATCTTTCAGTTTGGATTTGAGTTCAATAATGGCTCGGATACCAGCTTCAATTAATGGAAACTTTGGTGAATTGCACGTATCAAATAGAGGAATTGCAATAGTTGCAAAGTTTTCTATCCACTTGGAATAATAGACAAACATGCCCAGTAATGTTTCTAGTTCCTTCTTCGTTTGGGGAACTGCCATTTCCATTAGTCCAGCAAATAGATCAGGGTCAGGACTGATTCTTCCATTCTTAAAGATATGTCCAAGAAATCGCAGTTCGTTTTGTCGGATCAGATATTTATCTTTCTTAAATCTGATACACTTCTCCCGAGCACGAGTTAGAAATTCAATCACACGAGAATCATGTTCTTCCTTTGTTTTCCCCCATACCGCCACATCATCTAACAATCCCGCACATCCCTCAATTCCCTCTATAACCGTCATAATTTCTCTTTGGAAAACAGCACTTCCATTTGTTACACCAAAAGGTAAACGAGTGTATTGGTATAGGCATCCATTTGCTTCAAAGGGTGTATAAGGCATTCATTCTCTACAATAGGTAGCTGATGATAGGCTGAGCAAAGATCAAACCGTGAATAGAATATACCTTCTCCGATTTTATCCAATAGATCTGAAATGAGTAGTAGTGGGAAAGCATCAACTTCTGTAAACCGGTTTATAGTAGAGGCATAATCAATACAAACTCGAATCTTATCTCTCTCTGGAACCAACACACACAGATTTCCACGGGCTTGTTGATGGTTCAATGACACCTACATTTAAGAGTTTCTTAACTTCTAATTCCATTATGTGCTGGTCATCTTTGGATCTATAGTGCAATGGCATTCTTACTGGTTTTGTTTTTGGATCCATTCGTATAACGGAGACTGGTGGAATATTTAAACCAACAATTTTGTCATCAAACAAATCTTCAAATATTTCAAAGAGATCGTCATTAATATTCTTCTCAGAAGCAGAAATGCTAGACTTAGAAAATCCAGATACTGTTAAATTTCCAAGACTTCCTCTGAACTGTATATGTAGTTCATTAAACTGGTCCAATGCAGAGACACCCATAATTGCTGGATCACATAAATTCTTGGCAATAAACAAAACTGTAACATAGCGACCATCTATTTCCAAAATCTCTGTAGTTTCTCCAACCAAGGTTAAGTAAGGGCTTATCTCCAATATTTTTACAAAGTTGTGAATTCTTCAACCATTTAAATGAAAGCCCCACTGATTGAGCTGTAGCTTCACTGACTACTGACTACAGTAATGTCAGACCCTGGATCAACTAACCACTGAATGAGTGAGTTATTTATTAACTTTGACTGTATAAATTTGCGATTACTAGAATATTTGTTATTATCTTTCTCTTATAGAGTTGCAACACAATAATTCCCCACAGTTGCAACATTATAACTTGCTGATTTACCCATTGCAGATCCAGTTTCGGATGTACCCTTCCTTGTTTTACATTCCCTTGCAAAATGCCCAATTTTCCCACATTTGTAACATTTTTTGTTTTGAGCTCTGCAATCACCCTTATCGCCAGCCACATGCTATTGCCAGCCAATACGTTTACTTACGTAAGTGACGCACATTCGTCAACATCGTGGCTGGATCATGTTGTATGTTCCCAATCTGCTATTGAGCTGATAAAAAACATCAATGTGAACTACGATATTAGTGTTAGGGACCATATTCCTATCAGTGTGTCTATATGTGGCACAGTTAATGGACAAAGTGCTGGCGGCACTCCTGCTCAGCAACATAAATCGTGTAATACTCTGGATTGGGAACACGCCACACCTTTGCAAATTAATAACTATCTCATTAAGGTTCGTCAACTTTTAGAATTTTTTACAATTGATGAGTCACTTATTGTGTGCAATGATACAAACTGTGAAACTCATAAGAAGTATATAGATGAATTGTATAATAACCTGGTGCATATTTTGCTAACATGTGGTAATGCTACTATTAGTCCACGGAAAACTAAAAGTAACACTGCCCCCCACATTCCTGGCTGGAATGATGTTGTAAAAGATAAATACGAGGAGTCCAGAAAATGGCTTAAAACTTGGCGGTCTATTGGATCTCCAAGGGATGGTGAAATTCATAGGAAATACCTGTGCAGCAAAGCACAATTTAAACGTTCTCTTCGGGAATGTAAACGTAATGAACAAAAATTTCGAGAGGAAAATGCCCTTATTAAAGGCACTAGCAGTAATGAATTTTGGTCTGGGGTTCATAAACAAGCGTGCGATTTTGCTCCACTCCCTAGCAGGGTAGGTGATGCAAATGGGCCAGGGGAAGTCTGCGATATGTGGAAATCACATTTTGATGATCTACTAAATAGTGTTAAAGACGACTCCAGTCGAGAGTTTGTACACAGTCGTTTGAAGGAAACCGTTTTTGGTGCTGATAATATTGTATCTCCTGTTGAAACATTTATGGCGATTAATAATCTGTCTCGAGGCAAGGCCGTCGGCCCAGATGGCCTTCTGGCGGAACACTTTATAAATGGCTGTTGTGTTTCTTTGTTAAATATTCTATCTATTATTTTTACTGGTATTTTTGTCCACGGTTACATGCCGATTGGTATGATGGAATCTATTATAATTCCGTTAATTAAGGATAAGAATGATGACCACACGTCTAAGGATAATTATAGAGGTATTTCAATTGCTACAGTGCTTAGTAAAATTTTATAAAATGTTATCTTACATAGTTGTCTTTCCCTACTGTACACTACCGATAACCAGTTTGGCTTCAAGTCGAAGCTTGGCACTGAAACCTGCGTATATGCCCTAAAAGAGATTCTCAATTATTATTTAAGTAAGAACACACCCGTTTATGTGTGTATGCTAGACGCCAGCAAAGCTTTTGACAAAGTTAACCACTTTGTACTTTTTCGCAAACTTATTGATCGAAATATTCCCCTATATATTGTGCGTCTGATTATTTATTGGTATAGGTCGCAGTTGATGTGTGTTGTTTGGGCGGGAATAGTCTCACCGAAATTTACGGTGACTAATGGTACAAAACAGGGTGGCATTCTGTCTCCCCTGTTTTTCAATGTTTATTTAGATGATTTAAGCATTCAATTAACATTAAGCGGGGTTGGATGTTATATGGGTAATATCAGGGTAAATCACTTGGGTTATGCTGATGATATCTGTTTGTTGTCAAACTCAATTTACGGGTTACAAAAGTTAATAGATGTTGCTGTTAGTTACGCCTCTAATAACTCTATGACTTTCAATAAGAAGAAATCTAAATGTATGTATTTTTTACCAAGAGATATAAGCTGCAGCGCTAAGTCCGCAGTATTTCTTTATGATGTGAAACTTGATATTGTTGATAAATTTAACTACTTATGACATTTAATACATTGTACGCTAGATGACGATTTTGATATCCGTAAGCAGACTAATAGCTTATACGCACGTGGTAATATGTTGCTACGCAAGTTTGGCAATTGCAGCCGACCAGTTAAGCTTGCTTTATTCCGAGCCTATTGCACCCCCATATATTGCAACTCGCTCTGGGCAAAGCGCAGCTATTCTGACAGTGCTCATAATAAGCTACGAGTAGCATACAATAATTGTGCTA
>JAUCBJ010005433.1:0-87757 GCA_032718475.1 Nemertoderma westbladi
TGTTCGTGCGCGAATATTTTGAGTGCCTCGAGGAAATAATTTAATGGACGGTAAATGGAGTCTCACCCACTGCGTCGCATAGCGGATGGGCCATATAACGGCGAATCAGCTAGGCCTCTTACACCAACCGCGTGACTAATTAGTTTTGCGCTCTCCTTCCAATAGCGGTGGAAGCGTTCTAGAGGGCACAGCAGGGGAGAGGCGAAATTAGGTTTAATCTGCTCCAATCAATTGTCGCATCATTTTATGGATTTAAAGATCAATTCGCTGATTGCCCTATTCTTTTATAGTATTTAAATAGGAAAATAAGCGCATACTCTGTTCGTGATTATCTCTATGTATATATATCCTTAAGTAGAAATTAAATTCTGGAAAAAAATATGATATTAAAATATAGAAATTGTAAAAAAATGTTGACTAAGCATTTCAAATTATTTATAAAATATAAATACGAATCAAACAAGCCAAGTAGAAGTCGGTCATAATAAGAGGAAAAATGGAAAAAATAAATACAAATATTAAATTACTAGCAGTAGTGATGAGACGATAAAACCTTATATAGAGATGGACTTGACAATATGTTCAGATGTTGACCATCTTCGCATCGTTACCACGCCACTAATATTAACCATTATTAAGATTAACGCTAAAATAATGTTAACCACAAGGTCCACCTCTACAATCAACCTACCTGTTTCGGATCCCGTCAACCCCTGTCCATATCGTCCGTACAATCAACCTACCTGTTTCGGATCCCGTCAACCCCTGTCCATATCCGTACAATCAACCTACCTGTTTCGGATCCCGTCAACCCCTGTCCATATCCTACCTGTTTCGGATCCCGTCAACCCCTGTCCATATCCTACCTGTTTCGGATCCCGTCAACCCCTGTCCATATCCGTACAATCAACCTACCTGTTTCGGATCCCGTCAACCCCTGTCCATATCCGTACAATCAACCTACCTGTTTCGGATCCCGTCAACCCCTGTCCATATCCGTACAATCAACCTACCTGTTTCGGATCCCGTCAACCCCTGTCCATATCCGTACAATCAACCTACCTGTTTCGGATCCCGTCAACCCCTGTCCATATCCGTACAATCAACCTACCTGTTTCGGATCCCGTCAACCCCTGTCCATATCCTACCTGTTTCGGATCCCGTCAACCCCTGTCCATATCCGTACAATCAACCTACCTGTTTCGGATCCCGTCAACCCCTGTCCATATCCGTACAATCAACCTACCTGTTTCGGATCCCGTCAACCCCTGTCCATATCCGTACAATCAACCTACCTGTTTCGGATCCCGTCAACCCCTGTCCATATCCGTACAATCAACCTACCTGTTTCGGATCCCGTCAACCCCTGTCCATATCCGTACAATCAACCTACCTGTTTCGGATCCCGTCAACCCTTGTCCATATCCGTACAATCAACCTACCTGTTTCGGATCCCGTCAACCCCTGTCCATATCCGTACAATCAACCTACCTGTTTCGGATCCCGTCAACCCCTGTCCATATCCGTACAATCAACCTACCTGTTTCGGATCCCGTCAACCCCTGTCCATATCCGTACAATCAACCTACCTGTTTCGGATCCCGTCAACCCCTGTCCATATCCGTACAATCAACCTACCTGTTTCGGATCCCGTCAACCCCTGTCCATATCCGTACAATCAACCTACCTGTTTCGGATCCCGTCAACCCCTGTCCATATCCGTACAATCAACCTACCTGTTTCGGATCCCGTCAACCCCTGTCCATATCCGTACAATCAACCTACCTGTTTCGGATCCCGTCAACCCCTGTCCATATCCGTACAATCAACCTACCTGTTTCGGATCCCGTCAACCCCTGTCCATATCCTACCTGTTTCGGATCCCGTCAACCCCTGTCCATATCCGTACAATCAACCTACCTGTTTCGGATCCCGTCAACCCCTGTCCATATCCGTACAATCAACCTACCTGTTTCGGATCCCGTCAACCCCTGTCCATATCCGTACAATCAACCTACCTGTTTCGGATCCCGTCAACCCCTGTCCATATCCTACCTGTTTCGGATCCCGTCAACCCCTGTCCATATCCGTACAATCAACCTACCTGTTTCGGATCCCGTCAACCCCTGTCCATATCCGTACAATCCAGCCAGCAAACAGACTATAAAAACCACCGAGGTTGAGGATCGCAGACACATTATATAAATATCTCGGAATAGACGCTTGAAACATGTACGTCGGTTACGTTAGCAAGAATACAGTACCGGTAAGGCAAACTAACGACCGACACGGTAAAATAATTACAAATTCAAATAAAGATTAATTTAATAGTAATATTAAATATGCGTTATCATGTCGCAGAAAAATTTCGAAATATATATATCAAGGTGCACTATTTACTAATGGAGAACAAAATATTGATTGATTTTAAATTTGAAGCTGAAAAAGTCACATATCATTTTACTGTTTCAGTTATACTATACATAAACGGACTTTAAAGTTATTTAATTTTAAGAAAATTAATTTGTCATACCAATGTGCCGGAATTTTATAATCCGTCTCACTTTATTTCAGAATTCTAACTAACTAACATTATGATCAAAATTAGGAAACATACGGATGCTAATATGGGACATCTTGAACAATTACATTTATCAGCTGTTTTTTTATTCGTACTGGACAACTTGTTGTTAAAGATGACATGATTGTGGTTCGATTAGTTGGTTTTGGTGGAATTGGATTAACTTAGTAATTGTGTTAAGCGACTTCATCCAGCAGAAATGCGGCAACTTCCCGACTCGAAAATGCATTTACAGGAATATGGCGGAGTTCCATCGCTAATCTTTAACGCGAAGGTGATCCGTGAAAGATTAACCAATCGGAGATCGGGAAATGTGTATGAAAGGTTGCGGCGCCCAACCCAGTGATTCCCACATACAGTATATGGAACATTAAGACTAAGTAATACAGAGGTAGTAATGCTAGTGAAACGGTGGATGTAGAAAACAGGCTGAATAACAACATCTTCAAATCATATGCCATTCAACCTACAGTGATAGTCCCTATGATACACTAATTTACTTTCTGTTGCGTTAAATGTACCCAACCAGCATTATTGGTACCGATACCATGGCGAAAACTCAATGGTAATGGATCTCCTATTTCGGATTTATTACTGAATAGGTATTATGGTGGGAATTTCTAGAATGCAATAATTAATTAATTTATTGGCTCCATAAGGGCACTTATATTGATGTTGAAATTGACAGCTGATTCAAATAGTCGTTGCTTAAATACGCAAAGATTGAAATTGAACAATAGTTAGAATCCGACAAAATACCTGTTTGTTAATCAGGACTCTCCACGTAACATGGAAAATACGTGAGTATAATGGAACTCTGTTTTATCTATTAAAATTACAATTATGTAAATTGTAAAGATAAAATTGAATGGTTGACCTAAAAGGAAGAGACATGGGGGGGGGGGGGGGGGGGGGGGGAGTCTCGACTCAAAACCCGCCTTGACGAATTAATATCCCGCCTCGATGTTAAATTCTCAATTTAGGGAAAGGAGCAGGTTACAGTGGCAAGTTATTCGAACCAAAACAATAAACTAAACACAATAGAACAGGTTACAGTTTTATTTTTGAGAGTAATCACCTGTTATTTGCGTCCAGTTTCCCCCCCCCCCCCCCCACTCCCCCCCCTCCCCCCCATCTTTTTTTACAATGTAGTGTAAAAAAAAGTAACTGAGGCAAACATTAGAATCTTACACCCCATAAACTACAAAAAATATTTCGTTTTTGCAATAAAAAGTGTCCGAGAAAAAGTTAAATTCCCCCCCCCCCCCCCCCCCTCCCCACCATACACCAGAAAAAGATTTTGTTTATGTAAATATATAATAAGATTATTTGGTTGCAGCCATTTTAATATTTTGAAATTAAATAGTAATTGACTGAGTGATTACATTGACAACTCCACGATATATGTACATAATCCTCTCGACGTGTGAAACCTGAAATTTTTACACAAAATGAAACACGGGGGGCTCTTGAACTCTTAAGTACCGGTACTGTCTGTCACACAGTAAGAACTCATTCACGTCTGGCCCACTTGAAGCCCAACACTACATTATGTCTCATTGTATTGAGTATTTAGATAATTTAATGGTTCTTAAAAATCGTCTAGAAAAAATCCAATTAGTAACCGACTTCGCAGGTTGTTCATTTGTTGATAAGCTAGTTTTAAATCAGTCTCTCATTGAAAAAAAAAGAAATATCATAAATTTTCTGGCATTACATTTTATTGCCACTTGCTATAGCAACATGGGCTAATCGCCTCTACATATGCCTGCGCGCCTGCTTGGGGGCAGCAGAACATGTAGGGGTCATGGGTGTGGGTTTGTGGATGGAGCCAAGGCAGACCTTCAGGGATCGGACCTCCCCGAATCAATCATTTATAAATTTTCTTGCCTCGACATTAATTAATAATAATATTGCATTAAAAAATCACCTGGACATGGACGCGTAAGTAAGAATTTTTCAATTGTTTGAAAAGTAATATATTAACCGAATGCCTATAGCAAATTGCCATACACAATAATTGATAACCATCAGTAACGTTTTTATCCATTATATTAAAATATATATGTCTCTGTATATTATTTAATGTGTAGAAACACCACCATATATGGAGGATTAATACTTTATTTAAGTAAAACATAAATAAAATTTGTACAAACTCAATATTTCTGTCCATCCAATGCCCTCAGGTGAAGAAATATAATAATCACATTGAAATAAATCAATAATGTTTCAAGTGTCAAAAATGTTTCATCATAAGGCATTTATAACCAGTCTAATTAACCTGAAATCTATTATACTGGAAATTATGAATGAGTTGCAATAAGTGTATAAATAAGTTCAAAAATAACCTGCTAACAGTGCAATAAACTGAACATTTGTTAAATGCATAATTCACTGCCATTTTTAGTTTAATCATATTGTGAAGATTAAAATAACTTGTATCATGTCAAGAAATAACACAAAGAAATTACAATTGAGTTTATCATTTACAGTTCAGTTCGATTTGATGATACAGCCAAATTACTTTTTAATCTACAGTAAGAATAAAACTAAACACCGCCTGTCTGCCGGTTTGTCACGGAGTATCATGCAATTTGCATCGCTTATTTTATATATTTTCGTGTCAACCTGAATGACGGTTTGGCCAGGGTCTGTTCCATAGTCCTATTGTGCTTGCCTCATCCGCAGAACACAGCAGTGCTGGATTAGTATTAGTATTACGATGGTTCGACAACATTTGTGTCTATTGTTAACGGTGGCACAGAACCATTTGAAGTGTTATGGGGAGTCCTCCAGGGAGAGACACTTGCGCCATTCTTGTTCATAATTGTGGTTGACTACGTTCTAGCATGTCTTTAGATCATCATAATGATGATGGAGTGATGATAACTCCACCTACTGGCTCCAGAAGTCGAGGAAATCCAGCCAAGTACCTAACTGATCTAGACTTTGCTGATGACTTAGGAGTACTCTCAGAATCACTAGAGGGAGCCCAACGGCTCCTCAGCTTATTAGAACATGCTGCTTCTAGTGTTGGTCTTTTTATTAACTCCAAAAAGACCAAAATTTTTACAGGTAACTTTGAAAGTCCTCAGCAAATCTCTGACCGGATGAGCATAAGCTCAAAAGATGGTATGCTTGAGCATGTGGACGACTTTTGTTACCTGGGATCGTGGATCTGGAAGTCAGGTGAGTACCTTCGAATACGTAAGGGAAAGGCAGGGGCAGCCTTGAATAGGCTTTCCAGGATTTGGAAGTCACATACAATTAATCGGAAACTTAGGGTCCGATTATTTAGAGCAGCAGTAGTTCCAGTACTCCTCTATAGGAGTCCATGCTGGGCTCTAACTGCTGAGGACACCACATCTCTGGATGGCACATTCACAAGAATGCTACGCCGGGTTCACTGTGTCAAGTACAATGCACACATCTCCAATCAGACACTATATAACATTGGAGGTGTCTCATTGGTTCCCCCAAGCTTGACACTAGAACAAAGCCGCCTCCGCTCTGTAGGACATTGCTTTCGCCATGAGGACCAGCCAGTGCATAATCTTGTGCTTTGGCAGCCTCATGGAGTGAATAAGCATGGTGGACTGGACACTGTGGACAGCCCATGACTTTCTTGAGACGCATCTTAAAGGACACTGGCCTTGAGGATGCGGATGATCTAGCAAATGTCATGGGTGATAGGGAGTTGTGGCGGAGCGATTTTGTCGAGAAGCCGGAACAGCATTCTTAAAAATGCAGCTGCATTGCAGCATGCCGATCCTAGTAGAAGTAGTAGTAGCATTAGTATAGGTTAATGACGTACTCCATTATGTATCAACATAGTACGAGACACAACAGACGGTCCATCTGTCGCTATGTCGGTTCCTCTTGTTCTTGTTTACTTATGCTGTAGGTCAATGGGGGTGAAGTCTCTTGCCCAATATACCATTTGCCCAATGAGTCGCTTGTCAAATAAAAATCAGACGAGTTACTTGCCCAATAAAAAATAAAACAAAAACTAAAAATGAGTCACTTTCCTAATAAGTCATTACCCCAATAGATCACACTTGCCCAATAAGTTGCTAAAAATCAGCTGATTCTACAAAATTAATTATACTCTCCAAACATACGTCGTTACATGTCTCATCTCATTTCGATAATTATGTTCTGGGAATTGGATTCATTCAAATATTGTTTATTACTTCGCATAAACAATACACGAAGTGGGGCCTTCGCGCAGCACGTGACTTAAATTTAATTTAAGTACTAATTCGAAAGTATTACTGTATTAGGATATTATTGGAATGTGGTGTGGAATGTTAGGAATGTATATGAATCAGCAGTCCGGTAGAGGTTTACATATTTAAAAGAACTGCCGAAATATAAGTTATATGAGTATTATTTGTTATGATTTCTACCATTATATTCTTCCACGCAAAGTTCCTAGTCCTATAGGTCCAATCAAAACATTCTGTATATTGCCAATGGTTCAACGTAATCAAAGAGACGACGCTAGACACGCACGCAGCCAATCCCAGTGAAAAATGCACGCAAATAAGTAGTCATAAGTGATAATTCTAGAAAGGCTTTTCTGCGAATGTAGGCTATTGTGTAATTCATTTCAGTACCGGTCTGCCTAACTGTCTGCACCAGGTGTCTGCACCAGGTGTCTGCACCAGGTGTCTGCACCAGGTGTCTGCACCAGGTGTCTGCACCAGGTGTCTGCACCAGTTGTCTGCACCAGGTGTCTGCACCAGGTGTCTGCACCAGGTGTCTGCTTAACGTTTACACCCCAATTCCGCTTGGTTTATATCTTGATTATCAATAAAATAGTAACGTGAAATATTTATGGAGCGTATATTTGAGAATGTTGAAATAATGCGTTTAGTAGTGTGACCAGCGTCTTGAATTTCCGCTTACCTCTAGCGGCAGACTGGAGAAATGCAGATCGACCACCTTCCTCAGAAAGACGCAGCATGTGCTCTAGTACATATGCCAATATTCACTTTAAATAAATTAATATCAAGGAATTGGGGACAGTTATACATTTCGCCCTCTAGCGGCAGACTGGAGGACTCCAGACCGTTTACTGCCCACCAAAGACTCAGGCCGACTTCTACTACATATCTGCTACGTTTCAGCTTGAACGGATCATAAATAACGAGATGGGAGAAAGATTTCACTTTCAAACATTTCGCCCTCTAGCGGCAGACTGAAGAACTGCACACGGATTAGCCTTCAATTCAATTCAATTCAATTCCTTCTTTCAAAGTCACAGCTAATGGTCTAGTACATATCTGCCAAATTTCAGCATAAATGGATTAAAAGCAAAGAAATGGGAGGACATTTAACGTTTAGACATGTGGCCCTCTAGCAGGAGACTATTGCTCTGATGGTGTCTGAAAGTCTCTCAAACGTCTCAACTTTAGCTCATATTGATACCTACAAATTTTCAACTTGGCAGCTTTAAATCCGACAAAGTTATTAGCATGTCAAAATCGTAACGACGACAACGATTTCACTTTCAGACCTTTGGCCCTCTAGCGGACAGACTGGAGAACTGCAGATGGATTCGCCTCCTTTGAAAGTCACAGCTAATGGTCTAATACATATCTGCCAAGTTTCAGCTTAAACGGATTAAAAGCAAAGAAATGGGAGGGCATTTAATGTTTAGACATGTGGCCCTCTAGCGGGAGACCATTGCACTGATGGTGTCTGAAAGTCTCTCAAAAATCTCAACTTTTGCTCATATTGATACCTACAAATTTTCAACTTGGCAGCTTTAAATCCGACAAAGTTATTAGCATGTCAAAATCGTAACGACGACGACGACGACAACGACGACGACGACGACGACGACGACAACGACGACGACGACGACGACAACTATTTGCATAAATTGACCCACCCCCTAACAGTGTCAATTCGCTAAGGCTCCGCCAACTTCGTGGCTCGCCCCACATTCTAAGTTTACGTTAATAAAACGAAGCTATTTTAAAGCTAATATAATAAAGGTTCTAATAATGAAGCTAATTTAACGTTAATTATAACAATTACAGTACGAACATTCCTTTCATACTATGAGATTTAAACGACGCAATAAAAAATTCTGGCAGTGTATGGAAACAAACGCGGGGGGCTACAATGCTTTATTAAGAAGAGATAAGTGATGAAAATTTATCAATTATTGCGATGTTATCCCACCAAAACCAAACCTTCTTTGTATCTTTGTATTTTAGCATCTTTGTATCATCTTTTTGTTAAATTAAACCTAATTATGTAAGTGATGAGTTTGTGTATGTAAAATATACTGTAATAAAGTATTACAATGAATTAACATATTAATTGCCAATGTTAAATTTGAATCACTTTAATTGTCTACGAACACCTCATTATATTATACATATTGATAAAATTTGTAGTTTAAAAAGCAAAATTATAATTTTTAAAGCAACGTGAAGTGGTAATGGTAGGGGCCTAATGTATTGGGCAAGTAATGGTAGGGGCCTAATGTATTGGGCAAGTAATGGTAGGGGCCTAATATATTGGGCAAGTAATGGTAGGGGCCTAATGTATTGGGCAAGTAATGGTAGGGGCCTAATGTATTGGGCAAGTAATGGTAGGGGCCTAATATATTGGGCAAGTAATGGTAGGGGCCAAATGTATTGGGCAAGTAATGGTAGGGGCCTAATGTATTGGGCAAGTAATGGTAGGGGCCTAATATATTGGGCAAGTAATGGTAGGGGCCAAATGTATTGGGCAAGTAATGGTAGGGGCCTAATGTATTGGGCAAGTAATGGTAGGGGCCTAATGTATTGGGCAAGTAATGGTAGGGGCCTAATGTATTGGGCAAGTAATGGCAGGGGCATAATGTATTGGGCAAGTAATGGTAGGGGCCTAATGTATTGGGCAAGTAATGGTAGGGGCATAATGTATTGGGCAAGTAATGGTAGGGGCCTAATGTATTGGGCAAGTAATGGTAGGGGCCTAATGTACTGGGCAAGTAATGGTAGGGGCCTAATGTATTGGGCAAGTAATGGTAGGGGCCTAATGTATTGGGCAAGTAATGGTAGGGGCCTAATATATTGGGCAAGTAATGGTAGGGGCCTAATGTATTGGGCAAGTAATGGTAGGGGCCTAATGTATTGGGCAAGTAATGGTAGGGGCCTAATGTATTGGGCAAGTAATGGTAGGGGCCTAATGTATTGGGCAAGTAATGGCAGGGGCATAATGTATTGGGCAAGTAATGGTAGGGGCCTAATGTATTGGGCAAGTAATGGTAGGGGCATAATGTATTGGGCAAGTAATGGTAGGGGCCTAATGTATTGGGCAAGTAATGGTAGGGGCCTAATGTATTGGGCAAGTAATGGTAGGTAATGGTAATGGTAATGTATTGGGCAAGTAATGGTAGGGGCCTAATGTATTGGGCAAGTGACCTATTGGTCAAGTTATGGTAGGGGCCTAAGGTATTGGGCAAGTAATGGTAGGGGCCTAATGTATTGGGCAAGTGACCTATTGGTCAAGTTATGGTAGGGGCCTAAGGTATTGGGCAAGTAATGGTAGGGGCCTAATGTATTGGGCAAGTAATGGTAGGTAATGGTAAAGGTAATGTATTGGGCAAGTAATGGCAGGTAATGGTAATGGTAATGTATTGGGCAAGTGACCTATTGGTCAAGTAACTCGTCTGATTTTTATTGGGCAAGTTACCTAATTGGGAAAGTGACAGTTAACCGGACAATGATCTCATATTATATTAAATGTTGAATATGAAAGAAATTAAGTGGAATGAAAATATGTTTACTATCCATTGTAACTTTGGAAAATAAAGATAGCAAATGTGTTTTGTAAATAGGTTCGGTTACTACATTCTTACATACAGTAGTACTGTAACTACTGTATGCACGCACGAATTCAATAACACTTGAATTACACTGTTAGTATTGTAGGCCTAACACGGTAGGACTCTAAAATACCACAACAACGATACTAACATGAAGAAGATATTGACGAAAACGTTTCAATCGACGTAATAAATCCAACGCCAGTGTTTATTATTCATTGATAATTTATTGATTGTACTTTATATAAATTTATAGTAGGCCTAATTCTTTATTAACATTTGTACATACTGTACATAGGCACAGGTGGTGAGGTGAGGTGGATTAGGCTGCCCTACAGTAGTACACTCCACCCATCATGGTTGCGCTGCGTTCGTGTCATTACAGCTTTAAAAAAAGACCGAAATAC
Organism: Nemertoderma westbladi; assembly: GCA_032718475.1. Lineage (NCBI taxonomy): Eukaryota > Metazoa > Xenacoelomorpha > Nemertodermatida > Nemertodermatidae > Nemertoderma > Nemertoderma westbladi. The sequence goes on from JAUCBJ010005433.1 coordinate 10,823, forward strand.
TGTAATTATTTTAGTATAAATCGATTTGGTCTAAATAAGAAATTAACCCGATTATTTGGTGAAATAAGAATTTGATAGAATTATACTGTATTTGTCAGTTTGTGATTAGCTGCAAGTTTTTTTAAATCACGTTTACAAGTTTTTATTTATGTTCCCATGAACCTGTTTTGAACGCAGCTGCTTTTGAGCCTAGAAAATATAAAAATGTTGAATATTGGTGGAATGACATGTTGGGAGTTTGACTTAGTCGTCAAATTATTATCTCGTGAATAACTTACAGTGGATATACAGTATAACTTTCATGCGTGGCCTTGTTTCCGGGCGACTTGTAATTTATTTCCAGTAAAACTCTACGTGAAAATCCTTCGTGTATAGTGAACAACATCAGCTAGCATGTTGGCTTTAATTCATTGTTCAGTAAATCAAAACCAAAATGCAATTAACAGGAACACTTTGAACTGGCATTGGTAATAAGGTTGCCTACTGCGACTTTAAGAAGCTTTACTCAAAGTTTGCGGGGCAGTGTGGCCTGTAACGGGTAGTAATTGTTTAGTTCCGTGTCTGATTGCTAATGAAGGTTCAAGGACGAGTAGATTGGTTGTGCAGGATGCAAGAAGTCAGTATCGAACTCCCCAGGGTGGAAATTATATACGTACGGGACCGGTAAGCGGAAATTAATGATTGTTTGCGGATCGCTGCTATGTAAATAAATCGTTTTATTCGCGTAGCTAATAGTTGTAGAGAAGTTTCTAACATTAAGTCTCCGCAATGCCGTGGGATTTTATATCACTGTCATCGTGTCTGTGTAGCGTGTAGGCTGCTGCTATTCAATAATAATCAATCCGTTGCATCCGTTAAATCCGTTGCATTGAATTTAATCTCCCTGGAGGTCGTGGGTTCGATCCCTGTACGGGGACCAGGGTTGTTTTCGTTTCGACACGAATGCTTTAAACGTACAGCCAGGGCGCATCTCTGCCTTGCTTCCTTAAGTGGTAGCTAAATGACGAGTGGCGTTTTCTCTGGGGAGTATAGTTTTGGGGGGAGCGCACTGAAAATAAGTCACCAGACGTTGTGCAAAATCCCTGGCCTAACGGCCGAAGAAAACTTTATTTTTATTTTACTTTATTTAATAGTACGAGCGTACGAGCAATTTTGACTGAAATTTAGCTTGGACCATTTTATACCCAAAAAGGCCGAAAAAGTGCCATTTGTGGGGCTTTTCGCTCTAAAATGGCCCCAAAGCATTTTAGCAAAAATTTTTCAATAGCCTTAAAAACAAGCATATGTTGAATCTATGTTCCAAATTTCAACTGATTTCATTAAAAATTGTTCGAGAAATAGAAAATGTTAAAATAAAAAATAATGTTAAAAAATTAAAATACATTCTGAGATTAAATGGGTTTAAATCATAGCGTAATCTATTAATTACTAATTACTTTGTATACGCAGCCTATTAAGTACGCTATGGTTTAAATGTATAAGGAAAAATTCAAACATTCCCTCTATTTACGATCACCTACCACACTTATCCATAGCATAACTCCAAATCATTCTCTCTAGTACCCCCTATTGTATCGGAAATCCACTACTTGATAATTAAATACAAACCTTAAATACGCGAAAATAATACCAAACTATCTGGGGGGTGATCCACTCCATCCAAATAACTATCGCCCAATTCCTCTCTTACCGGTATTTAGCAAAATTTACGAACAAAAGTTATATATTCCCAACTTCAAAACTACCTCGAACGCTTTTCAACATCCCGAAACTTTGGCTTCAGGAAAAAATATAAAACACATTTGCAATATTAACGAATAACACGGTTATTCATATCTGTACCTTGCGCCTTTTTGGTGAAAAGGGGATTATTCAATTGAAAATATAGTGCTGCTCAAAGGCTTATCAAAAAACAAAATAAAAGGACATTGGAAAATTTAAGAAAATATTTCTTTGGTGCTTTTATGTTTAAATATGAATTTCAAATTAACAAATACCAATATGAAATACTACCAATAAAACTACTTACTGTATTACATTCTATTCGATCGGAAAAATCGAGGTGAAAATTATCTGTAAAACTCTTCCTTATACAACATCATTTCCACTCTATATGTAGGCCTACTGTACAGTATACTGACTGTTATTCGTATACACTTGCTGTACCTTGACAATGAACCGTTTAATAGGATGATTTCACCCAATTTCTCCATTCCTTATACGGTACAGCGTTTGGAACACTTTCTACACCTGCCAACTGAGTATAAAAATTGGTAATACGCCCCAATTCGACGCGAATAACAGATGATTACTCTCAAAAATAAAACTGTAACCTATTCTATTGTGTTTTGTTTATTTTTTGGTTCAAATAACGTACCACTGTAACCTGCTCCTTTCCCTAAATAGAGAATTTAACATTGAGGCGGGATATTAATTCGCCAAGATGGGATTTGCGTCCAGTTTTCCCTCATGTCTCTTTAAATGAATACATTTTTACTTACGATACGACCATACAATAAAAGATACACAAAAATGTAGTCGATTATGGGTAATAAAACATTTAATTATGTTACATAATAAAATATTATTCAACACAACAATTCCAACGTAATGAATTATTTCCTCACCGATTAACGATGTTATCGAATATTGTAACCCGAATAATAATTTATTGAATGGTAACAACGCAATTATTATTCCTCAATATATTTATTAACATTGAGTTATTAACACTAAATGCGCGGCGGTGGTTTAGGGATAGGAAGTCAAATGTTTACTAGTCAATTGGTCAGTCAAATTGCCGAATGTTTGTTATTCATCACGGTGCAGATGTTCATCCCATACAACCAAAAGGAATATCGATTAGTGTACTCTACTGTTTAATGTTAGAATATCGGAATATTTTGCCGCCCGACCCGACTAAGCATGGTTCCGGTATCCCCGGTAATAATAACTTGTTCGACTTCAATTGATTAAAAAACGCGGCATAGTATTACGCGAAAGCCAACAACTGAGCAACCAACTCCCTTCCCTTGAATATAACGCGGTCATCAACCAAATGGGTTGAAAAACCGTTGAATAAGAAGGTTAATCAAATATACAGTACTAAGTATTTTTTATCTAAAGACCCAGAAGGGATAAAATAATTGTAAATACATTTTATATTCTTTTGACCTGATGATAGTTTGTGGACCAAATTAAATGAGTGTATAGTCGCCTCGCTGAGACTATTAAGGGTCGTCAGCCAGGAATGTGGGAGCGTGTCCGGAGGCGTTTACAGTTCGCGATACTGCGCTCGATCGATATCGAATATGAATTATTATTATTATTATTCTATTACAGTAGGCCTATATATTGTTGGTCTACTGTAGTGTTTATATGGGATCAGACTTTTCGGGATTTCAGGGATCGGGATTATCAGTCTCGGGATCCCTATTTTCGGAATCGGGATTGCAATTTTAGATTAAAACAATAAACAATAAAACAAAGTACACAGCCAATATTTACTATGCTGAAAAGGTGAATGTATAATATGAAAAATAATTAACCAAGTAACGATTATATTTATTTATTTTGTTAGAACTTTTATTTCCCTCTTAGTCAATCAATAATCTTCATTTGCACTTGGTTTGGTTTGATTTGTGTCGAGTATCCATAATGGCGTAGTAACCTATATCTTAAACTATATCAGCTTATCGGTAAATTATGATCGTTTATAAATATTATGGCGGTATATATAGGCACACATAGCTCCACCACACACATGGTACATCATCTCATTTAGCCACTACCAATTGAACCGCTTACAACAATGTGAGTTTAGCAAACTCATAATTTTCTTGGAGTTACCAACATATTATATCACACAAACCAAAACTAAACTTTAAATCGCAGGACAAAGTAATAACAGGCTAATTAAGTGGCAATGATGGGTTCTGCATTGAGCAAATAAGCCCGGTACTAATAACCCATGGAGCCTTGGGTGGGTGCCCCACAGAGCAGAAGACAAGGCGCTGTCGCAAGCAGACGTACCAATAACTACGAGAATAATATAGAGTTTGCTTAGGCAAATCCAAATAAATCCCTGCTGCTGCGGATATACAGTTTGTTGCGCAACGAGGCACAGAACAGTAAATACGGATACATTTAGAGACCCAAAACCAAAACATTTTTAATTTTATTACAAATGTGTGAGGTTACTATTTCTAATTTTTTCGGGGAGTTAGATACTTGCTATGACTTTATTGCTGATGTTCTAATGAGTCAAAAACAAAATTGCTTTGATACATAACTAAATAAAAAAAGCCTGATTTATTAAGTTTTTGTTGGTTGTCAAAACGTATTTATTCACTATACGTACGGGAATGCTGTATTGTAAACCGAACAGTAGCTTACAATTTGGAAATCAAATAAAGTAACTTTACATCTTTGCTAAACTAAGATACTAGCCTACCGTGAACTGTTGTAGTGGAGCGAGGCATAGGGCCGGCATTAGGGTCTGAGCCCCCCCCCCCCCCCCCCCCCTCCGAAATAATTACAGCCCGTAATTAATAACGTTGCTGCCCAACAGCCCGTAATTAATAACGTTGCTACCCAACAGCCCGTATTTAATAACGTTGCTACCCAACAGCCCGTATTTAATAACGTTGCTGCCCAACAGCCCGTAATTAATAACGTTGCTGCCCAACAGCCCGTAATTAATAACGTTGCTGCCCAACAGCCCGTAATTAATAACGTTGCTACCCAACAGCCCGTATTTAATAACGTTGCTACCCAACAGCCCGTATTTAATAACGTTGCTACCCAACAGCCCGTATTTAATAACGTTGCTGCCCAACAGCCCGTAATTAATAACGTTGCTGCCCAACAGCCCGTAATTAATAACGTTGCTACCCAACAGCCCGTATTTAATAACGTTGCTGCCCAACAGCCCGTAATTAATAACGTTGCTACCCAACAGCCCGTATTTAATAACGTTGCTACCCAACAGCCCGTATTTAATAACGTTGCTACCCAACAGCCCGTAATTAATAACGTTGCTACCCAACAGCCCGTATTTAATAACGTTGCTGCCCAACAGCCCGTAATTAATAACGTTGCTGCCCAACAGCCCGTAATTAATAACGTTGCTGCCCAACAGCCCGTAATTAATAACGTTGCTGCCCAACAGCCCGTAATTAATAACGTTGCTACCCAACAGCCCGTATTTAATAACGTTGCTACCCAACAGCCCGTATTTAATAACGTTGCTACCCAACAGCCCGTAATTAATAACGTTGCTGCCCAACAGCCCGTAATTAATAACGTTGCTACCCAACAGCCCGTAATTAATAACGTTGCTACCCAACAGCCCGTATTTAATAACGTTGCTGCCCAACAGCCCGTATTTAATAACGTTGCTGCCCAACAGCCCGTATTTAATAACGTTGCTACCCAACAGCCCGTAATTAATAACGTTGCTGCCCAACAGCCCGTAATTAATAACGTTGCTGCCCAACAGCCCGTAATTAATAACGTTGCTGCCCAACAGCCCGTAATTAATAACGTTGCTGCCCAACAGCCCGTAATTAATAACGTTGCTGCCCAACAGCCCGTAATTAATAACGTTGCTGCCCAACAGCCCGTAATTAATAACGTTGCTGCCCAACAGCCCGTAATTAATAACGTTGCTGCCCAACAGCCCGTAATTAATAACGTTGCTACCCAACAGCCCGTAATTAATAACGTTGCTACCCAACAGCCCGTAATTAATAACGTTGCTACCCAACAGCCCGTAATTAATAACGTTGCTGCCCAACAGCCCGTAATTAATAACGTTGCTACCCAACAGCCCGTAATTAATAACGTTGCTGCCCAACAGCCCGTAATTAATAACGTTGCTGCCCAACAGCCCGTAATTAATAACGTTGCTGCCCAACAGCCCGTAATTAATAACGTTGCTACCCAACAGCCCGTAATTAATAACGTTGCTGCCCAACAGCCCGTATTTAATAACGTTGCTGCCCAACAGCCCGTAATTAATAACGTTGCTACCCAACAGCCCGTAATTAATAACGTTGCTGCCCAACAGCCCGTAATTAATAACGTTGCTACCCAACAGCCCGTAATTAATAACGTTGCTGCCCAACAGCCCGTAATTAATAACGTTGCTACCCAACAGCCCGTAATTAATAACGTTGCTACCCAACAGCCCGTAATTAATAACGTTGCTACCCAACAGCCCGTAATTAATAACGTTGCTGCCCAACAGCCCGTAATTAATAACGTTGCTGCCCAACAGCCCGTATTTAATAACGTTGCTACCCAACAGCCCGTAATTAATAACGTTGCTGCCCAACAGCCCGTAATTAATAACGTTGCTACCCAACAGCCCGTAATTAATAACGTTGCTACCCAACAGCCCGTAATTAATAACGTTGCTACCCAACAGCCCGTAATTAATAACGTTGCTGCCCAACAGCCCGTAATTAATAACGTTGCTGCCCAACAGCCCGTAATTAATAACGTTGCTACCCAACAGCCCGTAATTAATAACGTTGCTGCCCAACAGCCCGTATTTAATAACGTTGCTACCCAACAGCCCGTAATTAATAACGTTGCTACCCAACAGCCCGTAATTAATAACGTTGCTGCCCAACAGCCCGTATTTAATAACGTTGCTGCCCAACAGCCCGTATTTAATAACGTTGCTACCCAACAGCCCGTAATTAATAACGTTGCTGCCCAACAGCCCGTAATTAATAACGTTGCTGCCCAACAGCCCGTAATTAATAACGTTGCTGCCCAACAGCCCGTAATTAATAACGTTGCTGCCCAACAGCCCGTAATTAATAACGTTGCTGCCCAACAGCCCGTATTTAATAACGTTGCTGCCCAACAGCCCGTAATTAATAACGTTGCTGCCCAACAGCCCGTAATTAATAACGTTGCTGCCCAACAGCCCGTAATTAATAACGTTGCTGCCCAACAGCCCGTAATTAATAACGTTGCTGCCCAACAGCCCGTAATTAATAACGTTGCTGCCCAACAGCCCGTAATTAATAACGTTGCTGCCCAACAGCCCGTAATTAATAACGTTGCTACCCAACAGCCCGTAATTAATAACGTTGCTACCCAACAGCCCGTAATTAATAACGTTGCTACCCAACAGCCCGTAATTAATAACGTTGCTACCCAACAGCCCGTAATTAATAACGTTGCTGCCCAACAGCCCGTAATTAATAACGTTGCTGCCCAACAGCCCGTAATTAATAACGTTGCTGCCCAACAGCCCGTAATTAATAACGTTGCTACCCAACAGCCCGTATTTAATAACGTTGCTACCCAACAGCCCGTAATTAATAACGTTGCTACCCAACAGCCCGTAATTAATAACGTTGCTACCCAACAGCCCGTATTTAATAACGTTGCTGCCCAACAGCCCGTAATTAATAACGTTGCTGCCCAACAGCCCGTAATTAATAACGTTGCTACCCAACAGCCCGTAATTAATAACGTTGCTACCCAACAGCCCGTAATTAATAACGTTGCTACCCAACAGCCCGTAATTAATAACGTTGCTACCCAACAGCCCGTAATTAATAACGTTGCTGCCCAACAGCCCGTAATTAATAACGTTGCTGCCCAACAGCCCGTAATTAATAACGTTGCTACCCAACAGCCCGTAATTAATAACGTTGCTACCCAACAGCCCGTATTTAATAACGTTGCTACCCAACAGCCCGTAATTAATAACGTTGCTACCCAACAGCCCGTATTTAATAACGTTGCTGCCCAACAGCCCGTAATTAATAACGTTGCTGCCCAACAGCCCGTAATTAATAACGTTGCTACCCAACAGCCCGTAATTAATAACGTTGCTACCCAACAGCCCGTATTTAATAACGTTGCTGCCCAACAGCCCGTAATTAATAACGTTGCTGCCCAACAGCCCGTAATTAATAACGTTGCTGCCCAACAGCCCGTAATTAATAACGTTGCTGCCCAACAGCCCGTAATTAATAACGTTGCTGCCCAACAGCCCGTAATTAATAACGTTGCTGCCCAACAGCCCGTAATTAATAACGTTGCTGCCCAACAGCCCGTAATTAATAACGTTGCTACCCAACAGCCCGTAATTAATAACGTTGCTGCCCAACAGCCCGTAATTAATAACGTTGCTACCCAACAGCCCGTATTTAATAACGTTGCTACCCAACAGCCCGTAATTAATAACGTTGCTACCCAACAGCCCGTAATTAATAACGTTGCTGCCCAACAGCCCGTAATTAATAACGTTGCTACCCAACAGCCCGTAATTAATAACGTTGCTGCCCAACAGCCCGTAATTAATAACGTTGCTACCCAACAGCCCGTAATTAATAACGTTGCTACCCAACAGCCCGTAATTAATAACGTTGCTGCCCAACAGCCCGTAATTAATAACGTTGCTGCCCAACAGCCCGTAATTAATAACGTTGCTGCCCAACAGCCCGTAATTAATAACGTTGCTACCCAACAGCCCGTATTTAATAACGTTGCTACCCAACAGCCCGTAATTAATAACGTTGCTACCCAACAGCCCGTAATTAATAACGTTGCTACCCAACAGCCCGTAATTAATAACGTTGCTACCCAACAGCCCGTATTTAATAACGTTGCTACCCAACAGCCCGTAATTAATAACGTTGCTACCCAACAGCCCGTAATTAATAACGTTGCTGTCCCAACAGCCCGTAATTAATAACGTTGCTACCCAACAGCCCGTAATTAATAACGTTGCTACCCAACAGCCCGTAATTAATAACGTTGCTGCCCAACAGCCCGTAATTAATAACGTTGCTACCCAACAGCCCGTAATTAATAACGTTGCTGCCCAACAGCCCGTAATTAATAACGTTGCTACCCAACAGCCCGTAATTAATAACGTTGCTGCCCAACAGCCCGTATTTAATAACGTTGCTACCCAACAGCCCGTAATTAATAACGTTGCTACCCAACAGCCCGTAATTAATAACGTTGCTGCCCAACAGCCCGTAATTAATAACGTTGCTGCCCAACAGCCCGTATTTAATAACGTTGCTACCCAACAGCCCGTAATTAATAACGTTGCTACCCAACAGCCCGTAATTAATAACGTTGCTACCCAACAGCCCGTAATTAATAACGTTGCTACCCAACAGCCCGTAATTAATAACGTTGCTACCCAACAGCCCGTATTTAATAACGTTGCTGCCCAACAGCCCGTATTTAATAACGTTGCTGCCCAACAGCCCGTAATTAATAACGTTGCTGCCCAACAGCCCGTAATTAATAACGTTGCTGCCCAACAGCCCGTAATTAATAACGTTGCTACCCAACAGCCCGTAATTAATAACGTTGCTACCCAACAGCCCGTAATTAATAACGTTGCTACCCAACAGCCCGTAATTAATAACGTTGCTACCCAACAGCCCGTAATTAATAACGTTGCTACCCAACAGCCCGTAATTAATAACGTTGCTGCCCAACAGCCCGTAATTAATAACGTTGCTGCCCAACAGCCCGTAATTAATAACGTTGCTACCCAACAGCCCGTAATTAATAACGTTGCTGCCCAACAGCCCGTAATTAATAACGTTGCTGCCCAACAGCCCGTATTTAATAACGTTGCTACCCAACAGCCCGTAATTAATAACGTTGCTACCCAACAGCCCGTAATTAATAACGTTGCTACCCAACAGCCCGTATTTAATAACGTTGCTGCCCAACAGCCCGTAATTAATAACGTTGCTGCCCAACAGCCCGTAATTAATAACGTTGCTGCCCAACAGCCCGTAATTAATAACGTTGCTGCCCAACAGCCCGTAATTAATAACGTTGCTACCCAACAGCCCGTAATTAATAACGTTGCTACCCAACAGCCCGTAATTAATAACGTTGCTACCCAACAGCCCGTATTTAATAACGTTGCTGCCCAACAGCCCGTATTTAATAACGTTGCTGCCCAACAGCCCGTAATTAATAACGTTGCTGCCCAACAGCCCGTAATTAATAACGTTGCTGCCCAACAGCCCGTAATTAATAACGTTGCTACCCAACAGCCCGTAATTAATAACGTTGCTACCCAACAGCCCGTAATTAATAACGTTGCTACCCAACAGCCCGTAATTAATAACGTTGCTGCCCAACAGCCCGTAATTAATAACGTTGCTGCCCAACAGCCCGTAATTAATAACGTTGCTGCCCAACAGCCCGTAATTAATAACGTTGCTGCCCAACAGCCCGTAATTAATAACGTTGCTGCCCAACAGCCCGTAATTAATAACGTTGCTGCCCAACAGCCCGTAATTAATAACGTTGCTGCCCAACAGCCCGTAATTAATAACGTTGCTGCCCAACAGCCCGTAATTAATAACGTTGCTGCCCAACAGCCCGTAATTAATAACGTTGCTGCCCAACAGCCCGTAATTAATAACGTTGCTGCCCAACAGCCCGTAATTAATAACGTTGCTGCCCAACAGCCCGTAATTAATAACGTTGCTACCCAACAGCCCGTAATTAATAACGTTGCTACCCAACAGCCCGTAATTAATAACGTTGCTGCCCAACAGCCCGTATTTAATAACGTTGCTACCCAACAGCCCGTAATTAATAACGTTGCTACCCAACAGCCCGTATTTAATAACGTTGCTGCCCAACAGCCCGTAATTAATAACGTTGCTGCCCAACAGCCCGTAATTAATAACGTTGCTACCCAACAGCCCGTATTTAATAACGTTGCTACCCAACAGCCCGTAATTAATAACGTTGCTACCCAACAGCCCGTATTTAATAACGTTGCTACCCAACAGCCCGTAATTAATAACGTTGCTGCCCAACAGCCCGTAATTAATAACGTTGCTGCCCAACAGCCCGTAATTAATAACGTTGCTGCCCAACAGCCCGTAATTAATAACGTTGCTGCCCAACAGCCCGTATTTAATAACGTTGCTGCCCAACAGCCCGTAATTAATAACGTTGCTGCCCAACAGCCCGTAATTAATAACGTTGCTGCCCAACAGCCCGTATTTAATAACGTTGCTGCCCAACAGCCCGTAATTAATAACGTTGCTACCCAACAGCCCGTAATTAATAACGTTGCTGCCCAACAGCCCGTAATTAATAACGTTGCTGCCCAACAGCCCGTAATTAATAACGTTGCTGCCCAACAGCCCGTAATTAATAACGTTGCTACCCAACAGCCCGTAATTAATAACGTTGCTACCCAACAGCCCGTAATTAATAACGTTGCTGCCCAACAGCCCGTAATTAATAACGTTGCTGCCCAACAGCCCGTAATTAATAACGTTGCTGCCCAACAGCCCGTAATTAATAACGTTGCTACCCAACAGCCCGTAATTAATAACGTTGCTACCCAACAGCCCGTAATTAATAACGTTGCTACCCAACAGCCCGTAATTAATAACGTTGCTACCCAACAGCCCGTAATTAATAACGTTGCTACCCAACAGCCCGTAATTAATAACGTTGCTACCCAACAGCCCGTAATTAATAACGTTGCTACCCAACAGCCCGTATTTAATAACGTTGCTACCCAACAGCCCGTATTTAATAACGTTGCTACCCAACAGCCCGTAATTAATAACGTTGCTACCCAACAGCCCGTATTTAATAACGTTGCTACCCAACAGCCCGTATTTAATAACGTTGCTACCCAACAGCCCGTATTTAATAACGTTGCTACCCAACAGCCCGTAATTAATAACGTTGCTGCCCAACAGCCCGTAATTAATAACGTTGCTACCCAACAGCCCGTAATTAATAACGTTGCTGCCCAACAGCCCGTAATTAATAACGTTGCTGCCCAACAGCCCGTAATTAATAACGTTGCTGTCCAACAGCCCGTAATTAATAACGTTGCTACCCAACAGCCCGTAATTAATAACGTTGCTGCCCAACAGCCCGTAATTAATAACGTTGCTACCCAACAGCCCGTAATTAATAACGTTGCTACCCAACAGCCCGTATTTAATAACGTTGCTACCCAACAGCCCGTATTTAATAACGTTGCTACCCAACAGCCCGTAATTAATAACGTTGCTGCCCAACAGCCCGTAATTAATAACGTTGCTGCCCAACAGCCCGTAATTAATAACGTTGCTGTCCAACAGCCCGTAATTAATAACGTTGCTGCCCAACAGCCCGTAATTAATAACGTTGCTGTCCAACAGCCCGTAATTAATAACGTTGCTGCCCAACAGCCCGTAATTAATAACGTTGCTGCCCAACAGCCCGTAATTAATAACGTTGCTGTCCAACAGCCCGTAATTAATAACGTTGCTGCCCAACAGCCCGTAATTAATAACGTTGCTGCCCAACAGCCCGTAATTAATAACGTTGCTGCCCAACAGCCCGTAATTAATAACGTTGCTACCCAACAGCCCGTAATTAATAACGTTGCTACTAAATCTGATTAAATGTTTTAATACAAACAAAATTGTTGTCATTAAGATTGAAATTAAGTGACATGTTCTATATAACGTCAGAAGATTAAAATATCATATATATCAAAGAAAAGCTAGAAGAATAATTAGGTTTAACTACATAAGTAAAGTCAATATATAAATGAAGTCTATTACAATTTACTAGAATGAGTAAATAAATGATTGAGTTTCTGACTGAGCATTACATTCCCACTGATCTTGAGTTTACCACTAAAGAAGGCACTCTGTGGATCTACAACCTCATTCACCAGATCGACCATGGTGTCGTCCTCCAGTGTCAGTGTACAATCAGCCGTCTTATTCATAGGTTCACCTTTATAAACACTGGAATTGTCTTTCAGATCCATAGCTAAGGATGATACAGGATATACATTATTATTAATAATTATTATTATCAAATTATAATGAAGTAATAATAAACACACAAAACATAGTTTACTATCAGATTTTCACGATTAAAATTACATTATGATGGTCGCTAATGGAATGCGTTTATTATGAAAATAGTGCGGGAAATTATCCAGTTAGCTAAAAGAAATGGGTCGGAAAAAGTTTTATTAATATTTTATTTAAATTTCAAAAGGAAAATCTCCCAACAAAAACGTAACGAAGTGAGTTCTACAGGTTATATCACGATAAATTATTCTGTCCCACCAAATTCCGAATGAAATAAATACTATACCCAGGCCAAATTATACCCAAAAATAAATATAGTATCACCACTGGCCCCCGGTATAATAGGACTTAAAATCATTTCTTAAAATTAGTCAGCAGCTTGTTTTCAGCCATAAATCGGCGATCATTCTATAAAGGTGTTTTTGGGCTAATTCTGTTTGGTTTGGAATATAACGATGTTCAATTCCAGTTACATTATTTGATTAATTATTCTTAATAAAAAATAAGTTTTCAAAATTGTTTCGTTGAATGAGTTCATAATTAAATATAGGGCGTTAGTTTAAAAAAAAGTATCAAATTAAATATCTGGCTTTTGTATTAAAACAACATAATATTATTCATATCACCCACCTACAACATGAATGAATGAATACTCCGCCGAATTATTTTTCAATATACAATACGATATAATAAATATATGCGCCTAGAAAAATATTGTACTTCGGCCAACTTAATAAATAATTCCGTATAAAAAGTCCATAGAAAGACATCATTTGTATACGGTAGCAACAAAAACTGATACTCAACAGAAAATCCTCGGAGGTGGTTAATGCACTATTCTACCAGAATAAATTAGGGAGTATAAGTTTCGGTAAACTAACTAACTAATGGATTATTTATAATCTCAAGGGCCTGTCGTGCCTTTGTGGAGAAAATATGGCAGAGAAGAGAATTAAAATGAAAGCTTATCCGCAGTTTCAAATTATCTTTCCTTTGGGCTGGCCTCCTACGCGGATCCCCCTAGGCGGGTTCGAGTGTCTCTTACAGTTCGAACCCTAGGATAGAGTCGTGGGGTGATAGCAACCGAGCTGCAATTAGTTTAGATTTCGAGGGTAATCTGGTAAGATAACCGCGAGATATTGGGCCAGGCACCGCGGGGAACGAATTATAACCACGCTTATCGTTGGCGAGAAAAATAAAATGGTTGATTTGGGTTGTAACAGTAGATCAATGACACTCGGCGTCGCCTCATTAACCCTAAAGTTAGCGAGTCGATTTCGGAATTTACCGGTAAGTGACGATATTTAATGAGTTTCAAGAATCGATATACAGAGATGAAATCAGTGCGAAGAGCTAGAATTTTCAAACAGATTTCATTGATTAGTAACTCAGTGGTTGGATGTCTTTCTTGGTTGTGTAGTTATGTACAGGACTTCTGTTGTAGGATTTTGAGATTTGCTGAAGATACCAGAATACGAAGGCATGGTATAATGTATTAAATAAATTGACAGGATAAAATTGTCAGAATAAAATTACATCTCCCAACCCAGAAGCCAGAACTACTCTGAAGGTCACGATTACATACACCAGTATAATTGAAAAGTTGCGTTAATAAGTTTCCTATTTATTGTATTGACTCCGGAAATCAGGTGAAATCCTTCGAATACGTAAGGGGAAGAAGTCATGGGCAGCATTGAATGGGATGCCATCAGTTACATAGAATATATCGGAATCTCAGGTTCTATTACATGGAGCAGCAGTAGAACGGATACCCCTGTACAGGAGTCCATGAGACTGGGCTCTAACTGCTGCATAACCTCTATGGATGGCCCACACACAAGATTGATACGTCGGGTTCATTTTACTGTACCAAGTACAATGCTCACATCTCCAACTAGATACTATAAAACATTGGAGGTGTCGCATTGATTCCCCTAAGCTTGGCACTTGTACAGAGCCGCCTCCGCTTTGCAGGACATTGCTTTCGTCGTGAGGACCAGCCTGTGCTGTGCTGTGCAGAATCTTGTGCTTTAATAGCCTCATGTAGAAAATAAGCGCGATGGACAACCCCTAATCTCGCAAATGTTATTGGACAATAGAGTTATGGCGGCGCAATTTTCTCGATAAGCCGGCATATCATTCTTAATGCAGCCGCACTTAATCATCTGATTATAGAGACATTATTGTACCATGTACCTGAGGAGAAGATAATGACAATGATTAGACATATTTCCGTTGCTCATGAAACTCAAATGATAACTGTGAAGGATGTACAGAGGTTAGTCAATCCATGGTGATGGGGCTAAAGTTCGTCAGCACCAAATTTGGGGGAAAAACAGCAATAGTTACCTTGTTGCTACGTAATATTCGTGTTGCTAAGGAAAAAACATTTTATAGTCTTTATTGGGTATTAATTAGCTAGATTACTGTAGAATCGAACAAATATGGTTCGGATGACTTTTGAATTGGTTTCGTAATTCTCTTTGCACCGAACTGAACTATATTTAAGTCACCACAACGCACGCATTCAAACAGTAGTCGTACTGCACTAACTGCAGTCATGTAAAACCCAGGATTACATAAAAATAGATTTACTATTAGAGAACGTTTGCTTTGTTAAAAATAATAATATAAAAGTTACTACTGACTGAGAGAATCTTGGAATCTTACTGTAGAGCATGTAAAATACTGCTATGCCAGAGCCATCCATCTTTATAATGTTTTACGATGGGTTTGGCTATCGCCATAAATTATATAATATTATAACAGTTAGCATCAAGTATAATGAATGAATAATATAAAGAAAGATGAACAAATTTCCAGCAGTTATTCACAACAACTGTAACTGCCGACTATTAAAGCTAAAAGAAATCACTGCTAATGTCTGACAGCACTGGCTACATGAGTAGTGAACGCAGAATCTTGGAAGTGGGTGAATAACTCAGTTGAATCGATAAACCACCGAAACTCCTTCGATTCCATCTGCATAATTTAATTCAACACGCCAAATTACTACCACGCCTAGGTATCTACATATTAAGTACGGCGATGGAAACCAACATTGGTCGGTGTAATGTAAATTAAAGTTGGCCGGTATCACGGTAACCAACAAAGATATTTTCAGTCTATGCCTGTGTTCAGGTCGTATTTACACAAATTGGAGTTGGGTTTCCTCTTCAACAATATATCTATAGATAAAAAATAGCAACATAAACGACGTCACTCAACCCGGTATTGTAAACTGCAGGAGTCTAACTAAACTGGAAAGGTTAGACGTGTTGGATCTCTAGAGGTACAGAATGATCAACAGCGCAACTCGTAAGCGGTGTAAAGTAATATCAAACGGGGATATATTCAAATAACACAGATTGATCCCTGGAGTAGAGATTATTTCATATGAAACGAGAGAGATACTCGAGAAGTTCATTAACCTAAATGTTTAACTTTTGTTTTCGATATTTTCTAGATTAACAAATATGATCAGCCTTTCGACACCGTCTTTTTCAGGGATTTTATTATTTCTCATTGCAGTTCAATCGAGAGTCTCGTTTTGATAGTTAATACTGGGTGATGGTTGGGGGGGGGGGGGGGGGGGGGGTTTCTGAGTTGACAGACGAAAGTCCATGTGTAGGGCTACTGAAGGTCACGAACGGGTTGGATATTAACGATGATGATTATGGAGATTCGCTCGGTCTAATAATTCCCAGGCGTTGAAATAAAAAGGTCTCCGTTGGTACATCTATTGCAAACACCAACGATCCCATCTGTCCAGTCCATTCTCGCAAATAAATATGCAAACTTGAATTATTTAAAATGATAAAATAATTAAAAAATAAAATTAATTAATTAAATTATAAACAATTTGTTTTTGTTTTGTGACTTTTACACTAGGAACGACCGTATCTATTTTGTAATATTCCTCTGGGGAAATTAACCTGTCTATTGTCATGCTTAGCTTAACAATTACAAATAATTCCAAACAAATAAATTTAATTAGATTCACCATTGTTCATAATTCGAACTTTAAAGCTTCTGTTACATTATGCCAACTTTCATTCCATTGATCACTATATGTCAGCGTTCTGGTAAAAACCTCACAACGCAAGAAAAGTACCTCTTCACAGATGTGCGGTCTATAGGACGGAACGGAACGATACAAAGCAATCACTAAAACATGGTAACAATAAACTTCTAGAACACGTTTCGAGTATTAATTCTCCATTATTGATAGATTCTATAGCTAACAAAGTTTAACATTATTTACCTTAGTTGTTACAGTAAATGCAAATAATTATTGCATAAAAAGGATATGAATTTCATTAATATTCCTAAACATTACAAATTAAAGCCAACAGAACGCCGATAAGTTGACATAATGTAACAAAATTAAGTAAAATATTGTATGATAAAGGCACTCATTATATTAATTATCATTTTTTTTATTGCCCTCGCATTATCGACATTGACCAGAATAGTGGTTTATAAAAAAACGTTGTCAATTAATTTATACCTAAAAGAATAAGTCCCAGAATATTTTAAAAGTTACAATCTCTCCCTTCTTGGTATCGAAAGACACTCCAAACTACAAAAAACCCCATCCCCAACATTGCAATCGACACAGGTCGCACCTACAGTTACCCACTCAATCTATTACAGAAATGCCCCCACACTTACTCCAGGTTCCTGCAGTGTTTCCTGCTTTGGTTATCTTCCACAGAAACACTCCATTAACCTTATCGGCGAGGCCAGACTCCCTTTTAACCCGATCTTCTATGGCGCGGAATATTTCAGCGGACCGGAGCTCTGCATGTGGTTCGACTTTCTCGATGGAGGGGCCAAGTTCAACGTAACCACCCGAGAGTACTACCTCATCAGTTTCTACGATCTAAAGGAATAAATCGAGTCGTGAAGTAAAATAATGCAATTTATTGTATGTAATCTTGTATAATTATATAGTTACAGGCCAACTATTTTAAATTAGTAGTCACGAGTTAGAAGTGACTTACTTGTTCAATTATTGCAAACTTCCGATAACACTGAAGGAAAGCATGGCAATCTGTATGTACAGTAAACTGCTCTAGTATACAGATCAATTAGATTGTATTAATCTAACCTTGGTAGTGAACAGTATACGGTTAGATTCTAGCCACATATCTGTTCGAATTGTCTGGCCAGGTAGGACGGGTTTAACAAAACGAGTCTTTATGGCTCGAAATCGTGTGACGTCATCGTCGGCATAACTACGCAATACATGCCGACATGCGTAACCAAAGGAACACAGACCGTGGAGAATTGGCTCTGAAAAACCTGTTAAGAAAATCATTAGTAACTTATTACAATGATAGCTGCTAAGTATGAGATATGGGGGAGACTTGACGCAATCAAAATGACACCCTCTATGGGGAAAACTGGCGTAAATGAAAACTGATTAAGAGCAAAAAATAAACTTTCACCTGTTAACGTTGTTCATTGTTTTTGTTTGAATATATTGAAATTGTGACCTGCCCCTTCCTAACATTAATTTAATGTTACTAGAGCAAGCAGCAGCGGTTGCGGTTGCCAGGTTTAATAAAAATTTACTTCGAGCCATTATAATAGTAACTATTAATAATTGACGTCAGATATTCCACAATGTATTAAATTTCAAACACAACATTTTCCAATTAATACTAATATTATTAGTAGCCTCACCTCCAACGGCAGCAAATTTAGGGTCTATATGTAACGGGTTGCGGTCTCCATTTAATCTGTATAACGCTGATTGGTTAATTCCTAAAATGAAAACATTATCTCTAGTTATAATCCGCTCACCCAACTCTATAATCACTTTTTGTTGGGCACAGCTTTGAAAAGTCGGCAATGACATCCAGGTGGGATCGAACAGGTGGCCTCCGGGTTGGAAGTCTGACGCTCTAACCATTCAGCTAGCGGCTCAGGTAAAAGATAGACCTGGAAATACTATCTGATACCTTGTATGTCCGCAATTTACCTCCTCATGGCCTCCCAACTGTCAATACCATCATATGCTGCCACTGTGCTCAACCCTACCGTAGTTGGCCGTCATTAACCACTCTCTACAATGAAAGGGTAGTGCATATTAACCATGAACCATCACGGTCACAATGATTAATTTTACAATCTAACTACTAATTTGGGTAGGACAGTTTACCCGGAGTAATTCATTATGTCACTACCTACACGTCCTGTAGGCCGTATGTCCTACTTATACATACTTTAGGCTGCAGGTACCATACGGTACGGTACTGGTTCCGGTATAATATGTGGTTTCTAATTAATAAAACGTCGAAACTTGAAAATAAAACGACATATTCGATGTAAATAAAGTAGCTGTATTTGACTTTCAGGCTCCCGTTCCATTTCACTAACTCGCTTACGCTCGTTTGGTGTTAATATTCCTACTCGAGCCGCCGTTAAATACAGTACCAATTTATTTAAATTGAATATAATATAGTAAATATTTTTGAATAAATAAATCATTTCATAGGATAAGGGTTGTCAACAATCCTAAACTGTTTTGCTAAAAAGCTTTTGTCTACCTTACACAGCGTGATAAACTGAGATATTTTATAGTTAGTCTACCTTTTTAGGAAATCTATGCATCTTACGATTGGCCACAAACTAAGCAATAAACCAATAACAACTCACCGATAGTTTCCTCAACACTGCGATCAGGTTGGCGGTCTGGAATCTCAGCCAATGGGCGTTGGTGCTCTGAGGTGGCTTTTCCTCCAAAGTTACCAACCCCAATAATAAAGGTAATAAACTGGTTTAACATTATGAGTTGATTACTGCTATTAAACGTTTCCACTAAAATAATTTAAAATAAATATAATGTGGTTAAAATACGAGTTCATGTACCGCGAATTAGCTTTCTTATAATCCTCTTAAAGACTCTAACTAAAATAATCAAAAGGAAAGTCCAATCCAATATTGCCAATCTATTCCAAGGCGAGCAGTACGGTTTTATCCGGGGGCGCTCAGCCACTCGAGCTTTGCGTAGGTTTCTCTCAGATATATCTCCTATTTTATAGAAGATCCAGGTCGACAAAGACAGTTTGTTTACTGTATTTTCATCGATTTCCGAAAGGCCTTCGATGTAGTAAACAGAGCGATACTTCTGAAAAAGTTATATGAATAGTTTGGAATTAAAGGGAAACTATTTAATTTGATGAAGGCGGTCCTAAACAACAGTATTCTAGGTTTCTACGGATTGAGATACTCTAGAGCAACTCCGAGGAGATTTACAGGGTGGCTCTTTTAGTCCAACTTGTTTTATAATTTTCATCACAGATTTGGCCGCTGCGCTGAGAAATATTATTGGTTATATAAAGTTTATATTTTTCGGTCATGATCTGCTAGTTTATCAACGGTGCTCAAGAAACTCAATGGAGGTGAACCTCACGAAAACGAAGATCATTAAGTTTCGTTTAGCAGGGCGGTTAGCTACTTCGGATAAATTCTTCTACGGAGGTAATGATGTTGAATTTTATAACTCCTACGACTTTCTATGCGTTACGCTTCAACCCTCGCTATGTTTCTCGAAACATATTATCGACAACAAAAAACGCCAAGCCTATGCACCTATAGACTGCATGAGAAATTTACATTTGCTGTCGGTGAAAACAGGAGTAAAGATCTTCTTTCTCAAAATTTTCCCATTTTCCCTCCTCTGGCAAAAAGTATGCTTTTCCGCAGATTGCAAAGTTTTACACGCCCAGGAATTTCATTGAAATCGATAGAATAAAGGCTACTTTTATCAAATGACTTCTTTCAGTCCATAAATCAGCTTCATCCACCATGGTTTTGAAACTGACCAATCAGGAGACGTTTGTAAATGATGTTCTGTGAAATACCCTGGTATCTTCAACCAGAAAACTATCGATGATTATAAAAGCTTTCTCCAAGATCGCGAGTTTAACTTCGTCCAGGAAAAATATTTGAGCGGTCCAGCCTTTACCTCTAACAGCTGGAGGGGGCCAAACCATGGAAATCGGCACGTGTTAACTCACTGCACGGCCCACAGCTTTGACTACGCCTTGTGCATAAACCCGACGCCTTTCCACGAAATGGGTCACGACTGCCTATGTAAGTTTTGCGGAACTAGTGCTGCAAACAGATACCACTGCCTGTCCTGTCCTCGTTGACCAACCATGAAAGAGTTGGCTGCATTCAATAATTAAACTAGTATATATATATTATGTTGTCCCTTTTTAAATATTTTAATTTATAATTACTGTATGTATTATATGCATTTGTTATTAGCAAGTCGTTAGACTTGATTACTGTAAGAAAAAAAGCTACTGACTACTGGCTACTGGCTACTGACTACTGGCTACTGGCTACTGACCTAGAGCAAAAACGGCTCTAACGATTTTGATGAAATTTTGCATGGACCATGAAAATGGATTTCTAAGGGTACTTGTGAAATCGCGGTTTAAATTGAAACATCTCAACTTGTTTTATTTCGAAAAATAGCCCCAAAACACTAAAATTGCCATAGGCGCAATGATAAAACACCAGCTGGCACTCATGAAAAATGTATAGAGATGGCCTGGTAATGCATTCAATAGGAAGGCCAACTAACAAAGAAGTACTTTCTCTGCCAAGTTTTATTATCACTCTACTATACAACCCAGACAGTAAGCAAACATTAATTTGTTTAACTGGCTATTACAGTTTCAGCTGAATAACTCTTCCCAATGCATCCTTGCTATGTTAATTAATTGGCGTGCAAGCTAAATGACTGTTAGTTAAACAGTGTGTTGGCTACACAGTGTATTGTACTATGCTCTCATCGCATTATTGTTTTATTTTGAAATCTTTGTGCCAACATTAATACTGTGGAGGCTGTATGCTTATAAGGCTGAATATTTACTCAGCCTCAAAATGATTCTCCATAAGGCTAACATTATTGTTTGAAATATAAAAATCTGTTATAATAATAATATAATTGTTATATTTAATTAATATCGTGGTTTACATTGAACAGTGTAAATTGTTAATCGCGGTTTACATTGAAACATCTCAACTTGTTTTATTTATTACAAAAATAAGAACGAATTTGTCTTATCACTTCTTGTGCGCGATTGTATTGAATTCATGACAACTGCTGTTATTATTATTAATCAATTGACACCTCGACTCCTCTCTGAGATCCGACTACTCTATCCGATAGAATAAAATAATCATTTCGCTAACTGCTCTCTATCTTCTATAATCACAACAGCTTTTATAATTCATTAGATGATTACAACATAATAATTATAGTTTGAAGTTGTCTAGAAAAATTTTCGTACACCACCGGGACTACCCTCACACTAATTTATTATCATACAGAATAAAAAGCTTTTACTTGATTCGTACTGTCTCCTACGACTTGCTTCACGGGCCGGTAGGCCCGTCTCTAGTTATTATGATTTTACTCTTCATTTGATTAAAACCAAATTACCCCGTGTGGGGTGTAGTTATAAAAAAAAATACGAGTTAATGGCGCAAAATGGCCTTGGTTAGAAAAGCCTGCCATTATGACCTGGTACTTTCCTTTAAAAGGTACCTTAAATGGTAAATATAGAAATTAAATATTCGCGAAATTAAGTTAATATGTGAAAATAGGCTGAAACTACACCCCAATTGGAAATATGCGTTATCGTTGCAGTCAAGTTAGCGCCCATTCGGCACAGTATCTAAATTAGGTCCGATACCGGTACTGGTCAATCACCAATTACTTTCATTTTACTGATTATCTGTACACTGCACTGTTTAAACATATTAACTTAATTTCGCGAATATTTAATTTCGATATTCACAATTTAAGGTACCTTTTATTCTAACCAAAACAATAAACGAAATTTAGGAACACAGTTTACAGTAAAATTTTTACTTCTAGGCACTAATTTTTCAATATTAATCTAACAAACCGTATGAGAAGATTAAAACGAAACCCCAATTGGCTTTTTGCGTACCGGTCCAGTAGCGCCCATACGACACAGTATCTGAATTAGGTCCATTACCGGTACAGGTCAACACCAATTACTTTCATTTCACTGATTATCTGTACACTACACTGTAGGCTACCGGTGCGACAAGGCCAAAGTACCGGAAGTCGAAATAGCGCTGCTTTTCACAATAGATTAGATCTCACCATCACTCTATATAGCACCACACTCACCATTGAGAATAACCAGTGCACCACTTCCCTTATCCAAAATGTCGACTATTTTAGTCTCGTTGCGTAATGTGCCTGAAGTGGGTAATGGTTTATATAATTCCATAAAATGTTCACCGTGCAGCACCTGTAAGATAAATAAATATCGGTTATTCTTGGACCACAAAATGTAAAGATCTATAATAATGGCGGGTTTACAGTAGTTAAGTATCAGCTAATTTACTCGTATTGCTTCTAGTATAGAGAGAGATACAAATTATTATAGTTACACCATGTACACCATGACCCCGTAATATAATGTCATTTTCTGATGACCCGGACACCCCCCCCCCCCCCCCCCCCCCCCCCCAATTACCTATGTCATATTGCCTGAAATTTGAAACACAACTAATTCAACTCACCGTCGATGTTTACTAGGTGTTTAAAGTACCATTTGTGGTGCTAGAGACCCATACTTACTTCAGTTCGCTATATTGGGTAGTTACTGAATTTTACGGAGCCCCTAAAGGGACATGGGTTTCCCTTTTTTTTTTCTAAGTCCGGCCCGGAGATACTATCTCAGGCCCGGAGATAAAATACAGAACAGGGTCATATACGTTATAGCGCTGACACAGCAATCAACAGAAACAAATTGCAGCCAATCAGCTAACTGGGTTCTCAATTCCAGATCAATGGCTGTTCTACAAGTACAGACATCTTGACGGGAACATGAAAATTGAGTTTCACATTTCAATTTGTGAGATAGGAGTAACGTAGGGTTAAAGTAAAATATATTATGTTTCGCATTCTACAGTCAGTTACACGTTTAAATTTGACTTCGGTTATGTAAGCGTAAAGATGGATCGTAATGAGATTATAGCGGGTTATTTTGATTTAGGTTTATACTATAGTGAAATAGCATCGATGCTACATACCGATCATAACATTATCATTAGTGTGCGATAAAAAAAACGAATTTTACATAATTTACGCTTGAGAAGAAGGAATAATTACTCAACATCAAATGAAGTAATTAATTTTATTTCAAATGAAATAGCCGGATCGGGACGACTCCATGGTTACCGTATGATGCATCCCAAGTGTTTGTTAGCCGGTCTTAGAGTCCGGAAAGAGGACGTCCGTCAGATTCTGCGCGACCTAGATCCCGAAGCAACAGTGGCGTTCGACAAGACGTTTGCGCCGTCGCCAGTATTAAGCAAAGGGGCCGAATTTCATTTGGCACCTTGACGGCTATGACAAGTTGAAGCCATATGGAATTTGTATCAGCGGTTGCATTGACGGTTTTTCGAGAAAGGGTAAAAATGACTAAATGTGACCAAAGCACTATATATCAGATTATTTATCAAAAAAATCTAAAAAATTGTTTTATTTTTTAATTATTGTTACTTTTTCGCTCGAATATACCCCAAAATCGGGATAAAAAGTTACACTTTTTTCCCATGTAATACATAATTATATTTTCGACGCAATGGATCTTATTTGCAATTCTTATTTAATATTTTATCAAATCTTATTTAATTAATTGTTTTTATTACGAAATTTTAAGAATAAATTATATTATACTTTTAATGTAGTACTGAAGGTGATACTGGTACATATTAACATTAACTTAACACGTAACTTAACATAAATTCGGGCACATTAAAGTGATTTTGACCCTGAAGTGATTTGGTTGAACTCATATAATACAAATAATGATTCGAAAATAATTGGCGGATATTTCCTAGAAGCAGTGTCTGAATACAATGGCTGTCCACGAATAGTTAGGGGTGATTTTGGAACGGAGAACGTGCGGGTGAGAGCCTTCCAGAGATTATTAAGACGCTATGGTGATGACATACCACAAAATAGCTATATTGATGGGGCAAGTACTGCAAACCAACGGATCGAATCTTGGTGGGGGTCGCTTAGAAGGCAGTGCACAGAGTATTGGATGGACTTCTTTAAATCCCTCCAAGATTGTGGCCTATTTAATGGCAGTGAGCTACACAAGGAAATTATCCGATTTTGCTTCATGGCGATAATCCAGGATGAACTGGATAAAGTAGCGAGTATGTGGAATACACATAGAATTATGCCATCGCGGAATTTGAATGTACCTTCCGGTAAACCCTGTACGATGTTTCGATTCCCAGAATTTTGGGGCAGAACAAATCAATTATGTCAAGTTATCGCAGACGACATTGACATTTGCCGAGAAGAAGCATTATTCCGGACCGCTACTGGACACTGTGATAGAGAGACAGCTGTATCTCAGGGCCTGAGAGAGTATCCCCGGGCCTGAGATAGTATCACCGGGCCGAACTTAGTATCTCCGGGCCGGACTTAGTATCTCCGGGCCTGAGATAGTATCTCCGGGTCGGACTTAGTATCTCCGGGCCAGACATAGTATCTCCGGGCCGGACTTAGTATCTCCGGGCCTGAGATAGTATCTCCGGGCCGGACTTAGTATCTCCGGGCCGGACTTAGTATCTCCGGGCCTGAGATAGTATCTCCGGGCCGGACTTAGTATCCCCGGGCCAGACATAGTATCTCCGGGCCGGACTTAGTATCTCCGGGCCTGAGATAGTATCTCCGGGCCGGACTTAGTATCCCCGGGCCTGAGATAGTATCTCCGGGCCGGACTTAGTATCTCCGGGCCTGAGATAGTATCTCCGGGCCGGACTTAGTATCTCCGGGCCTGAGATAGTATCTCCGGGCCGGACTTAGTATCTCCGGGCCAGACATAGTATCTCCGGGCCGGACTTAGTATCTCCGGGCCTGAGATAGTATCTCCGGGTCGGACTTAGTATCTCCGGGCCGGACTTAGTATCTCCGGGCCTGAGATAGTATCTCCGGGTCGGACTTAGTATCTCCGGGCCGGACTTAGTATCTCCGGGCCTGAGATAGTATCTCCGGGTCGGACTTAGTATCTCCGGGCCAGACATAGTATCTCCGGGCCGGACGTAGTATCTCCGGGCCTGAGATAGTATCTCCGGGCCGAACTTAGTATCTCCGGGCCGGACTTAGTATCTCCGGGCCTGAGATAGTATCTCCGGGTCGGACTTAGTATCTCCGGGCCAGACATAGTATCTCCGGGCCGGACTTAGTATCTCCGGGCCTGAGATAGTATCTCCGGGTCGGACTTAGTATCTCCGGGCCAGACATAGTATCTCCGGGCCGGACTTAGTATCTCCGGGCCTGAGATAGTATCTCCGGGTCGGACTTAGTATCTCCGGGCCAGACATAGTATCTCCGGGCCGGACTTAGTATCTCCGGGCCTGAGATAGTATCTCCGGGCCGGACTTAGTATCTCCGGGCCGGACTTAGTATCTCCGGGCCTGAGATAGTATCTCCGGGTCGGACTTAGTATCTCCGGGCCGGACTTAGTATCTCCGGGCCTGAGATAGTATCTCCGGGTCGGACTTAGTATCTCCGGGCCAGACATAGTATCTCCGGGCCTGAGATAGTATCTCCGGGTCGGACTTAGTATCTCCGGGCCAGACATAGTATCTCCGGGCCGGACTTAGTATCTCCGGGCCTGAGATAGTATCTCCGGGTCGGACTTAGTATCTCCGGGCCGGACTTAGTATCTCAGGGCCTGAGAGAGTATCTCCGGGCCTGAGATAGTATCCCCGGGCCTGAGATAGTATCTCCGGGTCGGACTTAGTATCTCCGGGCCGGACTTAGTATCTCAGGGCCTGAGAGAGTATCTCCGGGACTGCGATAGTATCCCCGGGCCTGAGATAGTATCTCCGGGCCTGAGATAGTATCTCCGGGCCAGACATAGTATCTCTGGGCCGGACTTAGTATCTCCGGGCCTGAGAGAGTATCTCCGGGCCAGACATAGTATCTCCGGGCCGGACTTAGTATCTCCGGGCCGGACTTAGTATCTCCGGGCCGGACTTAGTATCTCCGGGCCGGACTTAGTATCTCCGGGCCGGACTTAGTATCTCAGGGCCTGAGATAGTATCTCCGGGCCTGAGATAGTATCTCCGGGACAGACTTAGTATCTCCGGGCCTGAGATAGTATCTCCGGGCCGGACTTAGTATCTCCGGGCCGGACTTAAAAAAAAGGGGAAACCCATGTCCCTATTGTAGGTTATTTCTATTTTTGCTTGCAGTTTAGTATAGATAGCACATTCGGGTGATTAATGAGGAGATATTTGAAACATTCCTTAAATGTATGCAATCGGCAATAACGACGATAATGAATGGTGCGGGGGGGATGGTGGACTAATATTGTGAAAGGAGTGCAGATGATGTTATTGCGGGATGTGAAGCGGTATATCTCCGCTTCCCATTGTAATATAAAAATCGTTTAAATATATTATCAATCAAGTAGCCTGATAAACTGCAGTACCGGTGGCACTGCAGGAGAGTCAGACAGTAACAGACAAAAAGTGGTACCTGTACAGCGGTACGGCAGGAGAGCACAGACAAGTCGAAACTGAAAGTATATTGGTCAAATATATAAAGTTTTATCGGTATTTAGTTTTTCGTTCGAAGTTAAGTAGCCAACCACTACAGATACAGTGTTACAGCCACTTACAGGGTTGATATAATCATATGATAAGAGGGTCTCCCAACAACTAGTTTAAAATATCAAATTATAGGAATATTGACTGTGTGTCGGTCTGTCTGAGTTACATATTAACGGACAGATAGAAAGACTGTCAGACATCGATAACTAATAAAGATGTCGTTGCCGTTTTCGTTCAATTATACTCTAGTTGAAATAAAAAAAATTCGAAAATTTTAAAAAGTAGCGCTACCCCACCCCCTTCCATATATACTACAGTACTATACCACTATAAAAGATTTTTGTAACAAAACTTAAAACTTCAGGCACTATCAAATGCGCTATAACAACTGATGAAAGGCTGATTTTAAAAAGGGATAATATCAATAAACACATTAAAATAGGACATGGGGTTTTATAGGTTAGGGCCCCACGGGCCAGGATAAGTTATCAGGTCTCTACTATATGGTGTCCTTGTCTCTTCTACATAAAATAGCAAAATTGTGTTTAATTCTACTAACCCAACCAAGTTACCCCAAGGAAAACTGCACAACAACTATTCACTAAATACAGGTATCGGTAAGCATTATAGTGTAAATTAAGAAAATATAATGACTTTTTTGTCCGCCGATCCCGATATGGTACAAATTATAAGTTTAATGAAATACGCAGATGTCATAGAAGCACCGAGTACTAACCGGCGCAAGGGGCGCTAAAGGCGTTTCTGGTCAAATGGTCATAGCAGTCAAATGGTGGAATTGGTATAGTTTTCGTTGCATTATTACTCTCATTTCCCCAACTGGTTAACAACATCGTTAATTGCCTTGGTTAGAAAAAGCAGTCTTTGTAACCTGCTCTTTTCCCTTATTATGGTTTGTCAGTGGTGGTTTTCTTTCTTACGTCTGTTTGACCCTACGACTCACATTTCGACCCTTTGATTCGTTCGACCGTTTGACCCGAAATTCGCCCAGGTACTGTAGGTAGCTAGAGGGGAAAAGTCCACCGGTCCATAACGTCCGCCCTATTTTATTGTTTATTGGTGAATAGCACCAACACCCCTCTATGTCGCGGTGGTCAAACATTAAAAAAGCATTGAAAGTTAACTCAAGGACAAACGGTTAATAACAGTTTTACTGTATACTGTAATTATATCTTTATCGTTGAGTCGGGGATTGTCACGCTCTCGGTAAAGTCTGTACAAAGTGTAATTACGTTTTATATTGGTTTTAGGTTAGCGTAGTGTAATATTGTATTTGTAACCAAGTAACATAAAGGACCCCCTTGGAAATAAGCTGCAAAGATTTAGGGGTAATCCTATATGTTATGTTGGACAATATTTTGTATCTGGTGTATCTGTTATTGTTTACATAATGTTTATCTAACGAGTATTAAAATTCAATGTACGAGGACAATGTGAAAACAAATTTAATTAAAAAGTAAAACAGTTGACGATGAAAGAGGTTAGCAGGAAACCTTAGAGAGATTAACATTGGTAAAGCCAGGGTTGCCATAGTAAGCGTTGCCAACAGTCATACACCGTTGCGAGGGAATCACTCCGAAAGTAGGCAAGGTAACAAACCCCGGGTCAGATTCGTACAGGAATCCTAGGTTGCTATGGTTACAGGGTGAAGCTCCCACTAAAATAAATTAAACGGGTTTAAAAGAAATGATTAATTAAGCTAAACGGAGACAACCCCGTTTCTAAAATACTTTAGGTATTCTAGAAACGGGAATGAAGGTTCCCAACTTCCTTGCGAATAAGAATTACAAATAATTATTACACATTTCATGATTTTCTCGGTTCCCTAGCGAGAAGACGCATTGAACGTATTAAAATATCTGAAATTATTATTAACTGAATTTATAAATTTAAATTAATTGATACACTGCGGGTTAAGCTGATGTTAAAAGCATGTTGCAGTGCAGCGCTGGGTGTAAATATTTAGTAAATAATCAATATAGGCAATATTATATAAATATACCCGACAGCCCGATAAATAAACCGCTATATTTGCACTGCATAAAATATATTCACCTAAAAAACAAATAGATCATAGAACTTCTATGTAATCATCGTTAATATTTAGCTTGTCCTGCAGGAAATCAACAAGGTCGTCGGCAATATCGCCTTGGATAGTCACTTCGTCGTCGTTAGTAACAGATGAAGAGGCTGCGAAACGCTTACTAAACAACCTGGTGGCGTCCTTAAGGTTCACCTCGTGGCTCTTTAAACCGGTAACTATGGTAACGTTTTTCTTTTTTCCCCGTTGTTCGGTGTGTATCTTGACGGGGTTTGGATCGGATTTATCTTTTCCGCGTTTTTTCTGGCCCTTCCCGCCGCGTTTCTGCCGCTTCTTCTCATCCTCCGGTTCCGCGGCTCCCGACTCCACCGCCGCTGCGTACTCTTCTGGTAGATGTTTTTCCCGCCACTCGAGGCACTTCTCGAAGCGACCGGAGAACTCGCAGTACTCCAGCGGGAGCGAACACTCCCCGCAGTACGCGACGCGCAGCGGGTATGAAACTCTGGCGACGGAATCATCGTCGGTTCCCGGACCAACTGGATCGCTCGTCTCCGCGTCCACGGTCCGAGGTAATTCATCTCCCGATGACGTCATAAGTATTGTTGGTATTAGCGCAAACACTACAGCACTGGTCTCGGGTGTCGATAAATCAATCAAATGGCAATCCACCAATGCGGAAATAATCAAGGTTATATAGCTTGGTTTTATAATTTAGATTAGGGTTTGGGGTCCCTGCCTACCATCTGACAATTCACCCCGTGCCTAGGCTAGAGGATGGTAGAGCATAACTCATGTTACCTGTCAGCCTGTGTTTGTGTGTAATAATAATTAGGGCCTAGCTGCCTAGGTAATTGTGGAATGCGATTTGCAGATTTGCACTGCGCCAAAGCCTGACAGCTGGGGCAATGGGCAATCCCATCTCGAGAATTAATAGGCCTACACTAATAATTAAGCAAGGGAAAGCAGAAAAAATCATGTTCGATGTTACTACAACAGTACAATGGCTTGTTATTTTAAACAAAACAATAAATGAGAGTTAAGATATAGGCCTACTGTTCAGCTGTTATACCAACCAGTATACATACCGGTGGCGGTGGGGAGGCACTACTGCATAATCCTGTAATCGGTGTTATTTAGTTACTTGGGCGAGTCGCTTTTCCCTTGAGAGATTTAAACTTTGATAGGGTCAAGAACGAATCCCCCTATCTCAGTATCTGCTACCTCTACTTATGCTGGTATGCCTAAGTTCAGATATCATTGAGAAATACGAAATCCTGAAAAAATACACTGTACAGCAAAAATTAAATTTCAAAATTACCGCCATATAAGTTGTTATTCTCCAGTGCAATTACAATATGTTTTGTATACTGTATAGTCGAACAGTTTATCGTTTTGATTAGAATAATAGTATGCCACTGAAACGTGTTCCTTTTCCTTTTTCCATAATGGATAAATTAACAGCAATTAATGATTCTCCCAGATGTAAGGTTCCCGATGGATGAATTTTTATTGCGTCCAGCCCCCCCCCCCCCCCCCTATCTAACCAGTGGATGCAAACGTTTTTTTCCCTATAAGTTTTTTTTGATAAAATGTTTTTTGGTAACATTCCAATATTCTGACGTGGGGGGGGGGGGGGGGGGGGGTGTAATTACCCGCACTACACCCCCCTTGGGTACGTCCCTGCCCCCCGTCCCCACGATGTATCCTATCGTTTTGAAGCAGTAGTCCATAAAAACAAAATTTTGTTTCTACAGGAAGGAAATGAATTACTTTAGTTATGTAAAGATAATTTAGATTTAATTCACTTCCTAACGTTAACAAATGTTGGGTTTAAATCATAGATGAAATGAAAGGAGCAGATTGAAATAACAGCAAATGAGAATTATGGCGAGAGAAAAAAGGACATTCACTAATAAACCACATTAATTACTGTCTGCGCGGCGCAGAGGCGCTATGTTAGTGCAAATCACCAAGTTTAGCTTAAAAAGGAAACATTGTCATACGAAGGGAAAAACTAAATACCACCACCAAAGAATAATTCATGTACCTTAGATCCATGGGCTCGGATTCCTGGTATAGGGGAATTCACCAGCATTTCCAAAAGAAACTTTGTTGCGATAACAACCCCAAAAGATGGGAAGCAGACAAATCCCGAATGGTAGTCGTTAATATATGCCAAGTCTGACGGTTCACTGGCCGACATGCCGACTGCAATGAGGGTAAAGTTTCACTTTGGATGTACCGGTAACGGCGGTAGGCATTCATAGGCCTACTCTAAGATAAATGCCCCGCGATATTGGTCTATAATGCCATAGAATTGTAATCAAAAGGCAACATCATCACACTAAAAACGCATTTAGTGTACATTTTTTATTCATTGTTAAATTAACGTAAGTAATACTAACTGTAAATATAGGCCTACGTATTAGTTGCCTTCTGTGAGAGTAACGTAGACTACTGTAGGATTAATATATTTACTGAATTAGATCTATACTTACAGTTTGTAAGTGCAGTTTGTATTTTTGCAACAGTGGAAACATAATGCCGTCCTTCTACTTACCACTAAGGGCATATAGAATAACGTCGCGGTCATCGAAAGTGAATTCGTTGGAGTCGATCTTATGGGCCATGGCGAGAGCGACGTCAATGGGACCATCTCCGGCAGCTGTGAACGACTCAGTAGGTTGCCTTGGCAACTGATCAACCTTAGTGGCCGTGGTCGGTGACTGAGTTCGAATATTCTCGGCTACAGTTGTATAACTGGGGTTCTGTATTCTGGACATGTAATCCACCATAAAGTCTATTAACCAATAGGACATATTCATAAATAATAAAAGTTGTATATAACAGACCGTTAACTGAATAATTGGAAGATTTGTGTTTGTTAAATCAAATACTAGGCAACCCGCCAAACGCCATAGCATTTTTGACGTTTTCTTTTGAAAAACATGCGGAATGCCTCCAAAAATTCACCTTTGTTATTTTTAAACGGCTTTAACTAACTTTTTTAATAATTTCCATAGAAATGAACAAATTAATAGTAAATATATCATGTGCAGTAGTTTGACTATGGTTACAGTTACCTTTAATTATATGGTATACGAAAATGGGATAGGCGGATAGAGTCCCATATCAAAACAATTGGAACTATTTGTCAATTAGACAGACAAACGCCAACGAAGTGCACGGACAGTACCAACCTGACATAGAGGAATAGTAAACGGGACGAGAGAAGTCGGTAATATTCGGCCACCGATCTCTAACCGACTCAATAGATCCTGCAGTACCGGACTGGTGGAACATAGCGCCTCCTGCGTGTTGCCAACGAACTGAAACAACAATGAATTGAAACTACGTTACACAATAATTGAATAATATCACAATAAAACAAAAACGTTAGTGTGTGGAGTATGTCTAGCCTACACATTAATTAATTGTCAGTATTAATAATTATAAGTATCTTTTACTACTGCGCTGTACTTTGTCAGAAGTAAACGTTTAAATGTAAAACATTTAAACTAAAAGTGGGCAGTCCTGATCTAGGTTTAACTTAAAAACCTAGACCGCCCTCTCCTATAGTTTAACTTACCTTGAGCCGCCCTCTCCTATAGTTTAACTTACCTGAGCCGCCCTCTCCTATAGTTTAACTTACCTTGAGCCGCCCTCTCCTATAGTTTAACTTACCTTGAGCCGCCCTCTCCTATAGTTTAACTTACCTGAGCCGCCCTCTCCTATAGTTTAACTTACCTTGAGCCGCCCTCTCCTATAGTTTAACTTACCTTGAGCCGCCCTCTCCTATAGTTCAACTTACCTTGAGCCGCCCTCTCCTATAGTTTAACTTACCTGAGCCGCCCTCTCCTATAGTTTAACTTACCTAGAGCCGCCCTCTCCTATAGTTTAACTTACCTAGAGCCGCCCTCTCCTATAGTTTAACTTACCTTGAGCCGCCCTCTCCTATATTTAACTTACCTTGAGCCGCCCTCTCCTATAGTTTAACTTACCTGAGCCGCCCTCTCCTAATAGTTTAACTTCCCTGAGCCGCCCTCTCCTATAGTTTAACTTACCTGAGCCGCCCTCTCCTATAGTTTAACTTACCCGAGCCGCCTTCTCCTATAGTTTAACTTACCTTGAGCCGCCCTCTCCTATAGTTTAACTTACCTTGAGCCGCCCTCTCCTATAGTTCAACTTACCTGAGCCGCCCTCTCCTAATAGTTTAACTTCCCTGAGCCGCCCTCTCCTATAGTTTAACTTACCTGAGCCGCCCTCTCCTATAGTTTAACTTACCCGAGCCGCCTTCTCCTATAGTTTAACTTACCTTGAGCCGCCCTCTCCTATAGTTTAACTTACCTTGAGCCGCCCTCTCCTATAGTTCAACTTACCTGAGCCGCCCTCTCCTATAGTTTAACTTACCTTGAGCCGCCCTCTCCTATAGTTCAACTTACCTGAGCCGCCCTCTCCTATAGTTTAACTTACCTTGAGCCTCCCTCTCCTAATAGTTTAACTTACCTGAGCCGCCCTCTCCTATAGTTTAACTTACCTGAGCCGCCCTCTCCTAATAGTTTAACTTCCCTGAGCCGCCCTCTCCTATAGTTTAACTTACCTGAGCCGCCCTCTCCTATAGTTTAACTTACCCGAGCCGCCTTCTCCTATAGTTTAACTTACCTTGAGCCGCCTTCTCCTATAGTTTAACTTACCTTGAGCCGCCCTCTCCTATAGTTTAACTTACCTTGAGCCGCCCTCTCCTATAGTTTAACTTACCTGAGCCGCCCTCTCCTAATAGTTTAACTTCCCTGAGCCGCCCTCTCCTATAGTTTAACTTACCTGAGCCGCCCTCTCCTATAGTTTAACTTACCTTGAGCCGCCCTCTCCTATAGTTTAACTTACCTTGAGCCGCCCTCTCCTATAGTTTAACTTACCTTGAGCCGCCCTCTCCTATAGTTTAACTTACCTAGAGCAGCCCTCTCCTATAGTTTAACTTACCTGAGCCGCCCTCTCCTATAGTTCAACTTACCTTGAGCCGCCCTCTCCTATAGTTTAACTTACCTAGAGCAGCCCTCTCCTATAGTTTAACTTACCTGAGCCGCCCTCTCCTATAGTTTAACTTACCTTGAGCCGCCCTCTCCTATAGTTTAACTTACCTAGAGCCGCCCTCTCCTATAGTTTAACTTACCCGAGCCGCCCTCTCCTATAGTTTAACTTACCTTGAGCCGCCCTCTCCTATAGTTTAACTTACCTAGAGCCGCCCTCTCCTATAGTTCAACTTACCTTGAGCCGCCCTCTCCTATAGTTTAACTTACCTTGAGCCGCCCTCTCCTATAGTTCAACTTACCTTGAGCCGCCCTCTCCTATAGTTTAACTTACCTTGAGCCGCCCTCTCCTATAGTTTAACTTACCTAGAGCCGCCCTCTCCTATAGTTTAACTTACCTGAGCCGCCCTCTCCTATAGTTTAACTTACCTTGAGCCGCCCTCTCCTATAGTTTAACTTACCTGAGCCGCCCTCTCCTATAGTTTAACTTACCTGAGCCGCCCTCTCCTATAGTTCAACTTACCTTGAGCCGCCCTCTCCTATAGTTTAACTTACCTGAGCCGCCCTCTCCTATAGTTTAACTTACCTAGAGCCGCCCTCTCCTAATAGTTTAACTTACCTTGAGCCCCCTCTCCTATAGTTTAACTTACCTGAGCCGCCCTCTCCTATAGTTTAACTTACCTTGAGCCGCCCTCTCCTATAGTTTAACTTACCTAGAGCAGCCCTCTCCTATAGTTTAACTTACCTGAGCCGCCCTCTCCTATAGTTCAACTTACCTTGAGCCGCCCTCTCCTATAGTTTAACTTACCTGAGCCGCCCTCTCCTATAGTTTAACTTACCTAGAGCCGCCCTCTCCTATAGTTTAACTTACCTTGAGCCGCCCTCTCCTATAGTTTAACTTACCTTGAGCCGCCCTCTCCTATAGTTTAACTTACCTTGAGCCGCCCTCTCCTATAGTTTAACTTACCTGAGCCGCCCTCTCCTATAGTTTAACTTACCTTGAGCCGCCCTCTCCTATAGTTTAACTTACCTTGAGCCGCCCTCTCCTATAGTTTAACTTACCCGAGCCGCCTTCTCCTATAGTTTAACTTACCTAGAGCCGCCCTCTCCTATAGTTTAACTTACCTGAGCCGCCCTCTCCTATAGTTTAACTTACCTTGAGCCGCCCTCTCCTATAGTTTAACTTACCTTGAGCCGCCCTCTCCTATAGTTTAACTTACCTGAGCCGCCCTCTCCTATAGTTCAACTTACCTTGAGCCGCCCTCTCCTATAGTTTAACTTACCTTGAGCCGCCCTCTCCTAATAGTTTAACTTACCTTGAGCCCCCTCTCCTATAGTTTAACTTACCTTGAGCCGCCCTCTCCTATAGTTTAACTTACCTTGAGCCGCCCTCTCCTATAGTTTAACTTACCTTGAGCCGCCCTCTCCTAATAGTTTAACTTACCTTGAGCCCCCTCTCCTATAGTTTAACTTACCTTGAGCCCCCTCTCCTATAGTTTAACTTACCTTGAGCCGCCCTCTCCTATAGTTTAACTTACCTTGAGCCGCCCTCTCCTAATAGTTTAACTTACCTTGAGCCCCCTCTCCTATAGTTTAACTTACCTTGAGCCGCCCTCTCCTATAGTTTAACTTACCTTGAGCCGCCCTCTCCTATAGTTTAACTTACCTGAGCCGCCCTCTCCTATAGTTTAACTTACCTTGAGCCGCCCTCTCCTAATAGTTTAACTTACCTTGAGCCGCCCTCTCCTATAGTTTAACTTACCTAGAGCCGCCCTCTCCTATAGTTTAACTTACCTGAGCCGCCCTCTCCTATAGTTTAACTTACCTTGAGCCGCCCTCTCCTATAGTTTAACTTACCTTGAGCCGCCCTCTCCTATAGTTTAACTTACCTTGAGCCGCCCTCTCCTATAGTTTAACTTACCTTGAGCCGCCCTCTCCTATAGTTTAACTTACCTTGAGCCGCCCTCTCCTATAGTTTAACTTACCTTGAGCCGCCCTCTCCTATAGTTTAACTTACCTTGAGCCGCCCTCTCCTATAGTTTAACTTACCTTGAGCCGCCCTCTCCTATAGTTTAACTTACCTTGAGCCGCCCTCTCCTATAGTTTAACTTACCTTGAGCCGCCCTCTCCTATAGTTTAACTTACCTTGAGCCGCCCTCTCCTATAGTTTAACTTACCTTGAGCCGCCCTCTCCTATAGTTTAACTTACCTTGAGCCGCCCTCTCCTATAGTTTAACTTACCTTGAGCCGCCCTCTCCTATAGTTTAACTTACCTTGAGCCGCCCTCTCCTATAGTTTAACTTACCTTGAGCCGCCCTCTCCTAATAGTTTAACTTACCTTGAGCCCCCTCTCCTATAGTTTAACTTACCTTGAGCCGCCCTCTCCTATAGTTTAACTTACCTTGAGCCGCCCTCTCCTAATAGTTTAACTTACCTTGAGCCGCCCTCTCCTATAGTTTAACTTACCTTGAGCCGCCCTCTCCTATAGTTTAACTTACCTTGAGCCGCCCTCTCCTATAGTTTAACTTACCTGAGCCGCCCTCTCCTATAGTTTAACTTACCTTGAGCCGCCCTCTCCTATAGTTTAACTTACCTTGAGCCGCCCTCTCCTATAGTTTAACTTACCTTGAGCCGCCCTCTCCTATAGTTTAACTTACCTTGAGCCGCCCTCTCCTAATAGTTTAACTTACCTTGAGCCCCCTCTCCTATAGTTTAACTTACCTTGAGCCGCCCTCTCCTATAGTTTAACTTACCTTGAGCCGCCCTCTCCTAATAGTTTAACTTACCTTGAGCCGCCCTCTCCTATAGTTTAACTTACCTTGAGCCGCCCTCTCCTATAGTTTAACTTACCTTGAGCCGCCCTCTCCTATAGTTTAACTTACCTGAGCCGCCCTCTCCTATAGTTTAACTTACCTTGAGCCGCCCTCTCCTATAGTTTAACTTACCTTGAGCCGCCCTCTCCTATAGTTTAACTTACCTTGAGCCGCCCTCTCCTATAGTTTAACTTACCTTGAGCCGCCCTCTCCTATAGTTTAACTTACCTTGAGCCGCCCTCTCCTATAGTTTAACTTACCTGAGCCGCCCTCTCCTATAGTTTAACTTACCTTGAGCCCCCTCTCCTATAGTTTAACTTACCTTGAGCCGCCCTCTCCTATAGTTTAACTTACCTTGAGCCGCCCTCTCCTAATAGTTTAACTTACCTTGAGCCGCCCTCTCCTATAGTTTAACTTACCTTGAGCCGCCCTCTCCTATAGTTTAACTTACCTTGAGCCGCCCTCTCCTATAGTTTAACTTACCTGAGCCGCCCTCTCCTATAGTTTAACTTACTTTGAGCCGCCCTCTCCTTTAGTTTAACTTACCTAGAGCCGCCCTCTCCTATAGTTTAACTTACCTTGAGCCGCCCTCTCCTATAGTTTAACTTACCTTGAGCCGCCCTCTCCTATAGTTTAACTTACCTAGAGCAGCCCTCTCCTATAGTTTAACTTACCTGAGCCGCCCTCTCCTATAGTTCAACTTACCTTGAGCCGCCCTCTCCTATAGTTTAACTTACCTAGAGCAGCCCTCTCCTATAGTTTAACTTACCTGAGCCGCCCTCTCCTATAGTTTAACTTACCTTGAGCCGCCCTCTCCTATAGTTCAACTTACCTTGAGCCGCCCTCTCCTATAGTTTAACTTACCTAGAGCAGCCCTCTCCTATAGTTTAACTTACCTTGAGCCGCCCTCTCCTATAGTTTAACTTACCTTGAGCCGCCCTCTCCTATAGTTTAACTTACCTTGAGCCGCCCTCTCCTATAGTTTAACTTACCTAGAGCCGCCCTCTCCTATAGTTTAACTTACCTTGAGCCGCCCTCTCCTATAGTTTAACTTACCTTGAGCCGCCCTCTCCTATAGTTTAACTTACCTTGAGCCGCCCTCTCCTATAGTTTAACTTACCTGAGCCGCCCTCTCCTATAGTTTAACTTACCTTGAGCCTCCCTCTCCTAATAGTTTAACTTACCTTGAGCCGCCCTCTCCTATAGTTTAACTTACCTTGAGCCGCCCTCTCCTATAGTTTAACTTACCTAGAGCCGCCCTCTCCTATAGTTTAACTTACCTTGAGCCGCCCTCTCCTATAGTTTAACTTACCTTGAGCCGCCCTCTCCTATAGTTTAACTTACCTGAGCCGCCCTCTCCTATAGTTTAACTTACCTTGAGCCGCCCTCTCCTATAGTTTAACTTACCTTGAGCCGCCCTCTCCTATAGTTTAACTTACCTTGAGCCGCCCTCTCCTATAGTTTAACTTACCTGAGCCGCCCTCTCCTATAGTTTAACTTACCTTGAGCCGCCCTCTCCTATAGTTTAACTTACCTTGAGCCGCCCTCTCCTATAGTTTAACTTACCTGAGCCGCCTTCTCCTATAGTTTAACTTACCTAGAGCCGCCCTCTCCTATAGTTTAACTTACCTGAGCCGCCCTCTCCTATAGTTTAACTTACCTTGAGCCGCCCTCTCCTATAGTTTAACTTACCTTGAGCCGCCCACTCCTATAGTTTAACTTACCTAGAGCCGCCCTCTCCTAAAGTTTAACTTACCTAGAGCCGCCCTCTCCTATAGTTTAACTTACCTTGAGCCGCCCTCTCCTATAGTTTAACTTACCTAGAGCCGCCCTCCCCTATAGTTTAACTTACCTTGAGCCCCCTCTCCTATAGTTTAACTTACCTGAGCCGCCCTCTCCTATAGTTTAACTTCCCTGAGCCGCCCTCTCCTATAGTTTAACTTACCTTGAGCCGCCCTCTCCTATAGTTTCACTTACCTAGAGCCGCCCTCTCCTATAGTTTAACTTACCTTGAGCCGCGCTCTCTTAGTTTAACTTACCTTGAGCCGCTTTCCCTCCGGATGTTTCAAACAGACCTCCAGTTGCAGGGCAGTCCTCGTGACACAACCAAACGGTTAACGGGGCGACCAACTCTGGAGACATTGTGTCCAGCACCTCCTTAGGCATTAGGTCCTCGGTGAGTCTGGACCCAGCAGTGGGGGCTATCGCGTTGCATTGGATGTTATACGGTGCCCCCTCGATTGCCAGAGTGTTGGATAATCCCAACAGCCCAAGTTTACCTAAAAATAAACATTGAAATAATATATCAAAGTAAATTAATAAAAAACGTAATGTATATAAATAATTAAAAAACGATGTTTGGAATTGAAAAGAGTCCTGGTGGAGGATCGACGCCGTTATTCATTATTTTTAGAATTTGTATTTCATTTCATTGGAGGAAAATAATGTCCACGAAATATTACCGAACCGAACACGTGGCGCAGGTAAAGAAAGATATGTTGGATTATCTGTAATTCCGAAATGTACAGTGTAGCTGAGGGCCTCATGGCTGAGAACTAAGTGGGAACAACAACTGGTCTGTTAGTCTGTTCTGGAGTTCTACCAAAAGGTCTTATTACTTCATGGAGATTGTTAGCGTCGAACAGGCCACTAATAACTATTCAAATCTTGATGTGTAAAAAGTATCAGTAAATTGATTTACAGCAAGTTCGATTCAGGGAGTATTGGGAAATAGGAGACGATAAACTGTAAGCTCTCGAAAGTTTTTTTATCATTATTTTAAGCAAACTACAATTACAAAAATTAAACTATGACTTTTATATGAAGCGCCGTTTACGCTAAAACTATCTGAATAAATATTATACTCAAGTTGTATCAATAAAAAAATATTATACTTAAGGGGGTGGGGTGGGGGTGGGGGGGGGGGGGGGGGGGTTGACTATTTAAGTAAAAAAATCGATTTTTCATTTTCAATCCCCCATTGGTGCAGATTTTTATGAACATTTCAAAACTTCAAACCGTTTGTTAATAGCTAATATAGGTAAAAAGTTATGAGTTATAATGTTAACCTTACTCTGTGTAAGTGTCTGTGAAAACTGTCTGTTTGGGATTGTGTTTCTGACGGTTTGTCTGTCAAAATATAACAAAAGCATTCTTTCTAGATAAAGTTATGTTATGGGGCTTTTCCTGGTCGCTGATTTCATTTCAAACGTCAGTTTTCACTTTTAATGACAACTACTATGTCTCTATTACTAATTCTGTCTGTCAGTCTGTCTGTCTTTCCGACGATCTGTCTATCAAAATATAAGGACATCATACCACCTAGCTAAAACTTTTTGTTTTGGTTTTTTTGGTTGCTGATTTCATTTCCGAAGTCAGTATTATTTTTTAGTAAAGTCTATTATGTCTGATTGTTGGTCTGTCTGTATGTCCGTCTGTCAAAATATAAGGGAAGCATTCCAACTAGATAAAAAAAGTTTTTTTATGGGGGTTATTCTGGTTGCTTATTTCATTTCCGACATCAGTTTTCACTTTTAAAAAACCTACTATGACTGTATGTCGGTGTTTCTGTCTGTCCAGCGATCTGTTTGTCAAAGTAATAGGAATGCATATCAACTAGCTAAATATTTTGTTATGGGGGTTTTCATGGTTGGTGATTTCATTTCCGATGTTACAGTAGTTTTTGCCCATGTGAAGAATACCAGGATTTCACTTTCGTGTTTGATGTCAACGCTGTATCAGACAGCAATGAACAGACAGACATGACTCTGTCAAATGAGGAAACTGACTTTAGAAATGAAATCACCGACCCGGAAAACCCTTGCAACAAAATTTCCAGCGGGGTTGTGTGCATTCTAACATTGCAGTGGACAAAATTAAAGCAAAAACTTCAAATGCTTTTTCTGAAGAAGGCAAATTTTAAATTTCAAAATGCAACTACATGTTGGCTTTTCTAAAAATGAACGAATTCTTGTGAAAATTGGCACGAATGATGACTGGGTGATGCTTAACAAATTGCCACTTTTTTAATTTTCATTGTTATAGCTGAAATATTAAGCAAAATTTATAAATTTTTGGTAAAAAATGGGTTCTTTTTAAATAATTTTTGAACATAAGCATTTATTAAAAATCTGGTAATAGGATCGATTCACGATGTCATTGTGGGAGAAAAACTCTGCCGAGAATTTAGTTACATCTTAAGTATATTTTTTTATTGATATAACTTTTTGAGTGTAATATTTTTCCAGATAGTTTTGGCGTAAACGGCGCTTAATACTTTTATACCAGGCCTACTACCAGTATTTGTACTGTAATTATTGTGTTGCCTACAAAAATAGATGATCGAAAATAATAGCACCTCGTGGCTTTCTAGAAATAATATAGAAAATATAAGTCCACTGACTGTGGTATCATACTAACTAGTGTTAAATGAACTAAATGAACTACTAACTGTATGTATCTGGTGGTGGTTATACTATAGGTTAACAGCTGTTGGATCCTATTCAAGAGGCGATTGATATACAGTGTTCGGGTGATGGGGTTTGGCTTGTATTGTTATTTTTATCTTTTATATTTTTATTGATTATATTGTATAAGTAAAACATTTTCCAGTTCGTAATAATACATGGCGCAGTGTGTGAAAAAATTTATACAGTAAAATTTCGTTTATTTTGTCTGTTTTATCTCGGCAATCTATGTTACTGGTTAACACGTTATGCCTACTAAAGCAGACCTAGAAGAAGAGCTCCGGTTGTTAAAACAACAACTAGAGGAAGCGCAAGCGACTACTACCATGGAAGCCAGCGGTGTGAGCTCGGATTTTCTCAAGGGTATGGCCTTGCTTCTTAAACAATCAGACGATCGTGCATCAGCTAATCAACAAGTGCTTCATGATATGATCGTCAGCAGTCGCCAACCTCCAGTAGGGGGCCCACTCCCTACTGCAGCTAGGGGGACCCGTCCACTTCGTATGGAAACGCCAAAGTTAGGCTCACCCGAGTCAATGACACTCACTATGTTAGAAGATTGGAAATGTCGCTGGGAGGACTACAAGGTGGGACTCCGGCTGGCTGAGGAAACATTGCCAGTGCAGCGTGCAGCCCTTCGTTATTGCCTTCACGAGGAGTGGTTAAGGCTCTGGGCTATAGTATACTTGTTATAGTAGATACTGAAGATGTGGATGGCATTATCAATGCTTTAACTCGCCACATTCGAAAAAATAGACATCCATTACTAGACCGTGGAGAATTTCACGCACGGACTCAGGGTCGTGGTGAGAAGTTCAATGACTTCTTTGTAGCCCTTCGCGTTTTAGACCGAGCCTGTGCGTGGGAAAATTGTATCAATGCTTCGGCACATCAAGAAGAGCGTTTGGTAGGCAAAATTGTTTCTGGGTTGGCGAATGCCCGCATTCGCCAGGAGATTCTTAAAACTCCTTTAGAAGACCTAAAGTTGGATGGTGTACTTCAGACGTGCCGTACAATGGAGTCCAGCATTGAAGTGGATGGGAAACTTAACTCCCAAGGATCACTACCAGTCACCATGGTGCATCAGCGAGATGATAATGAAAGCAATGGTGAGCTATGGTATGATGATAGTGCAGTTAGCGCACTTTCACGCTCAAGTTATAAGATAGGCAAAAACGCGCGGGACACAAGCGTTAAAATGCAGCAGAGCCATAACCAACAGAATGCAGCGGCTTGCAAAAACTGTGGATTGACCAACCATTCCCCTGGTCAAGCATGCCCAGCACGTGTTGTGAGATGCTATACTTGTGGAAAATCAGGTCATTTTGGACGAGTTTGCCGCCAAGGTAAGAACAATCCCCCAGTAAGGCCCAAAACCCCAGGGGCTATTAACCACTTGTTTATTGGAAGCATTACTAAAGGCGATTCTGATGTCCCAATTCACTCCAGTTTAGATGGTGGGGACCCATCTACAATGGTCTGGTTATGTGATCCAGGTGCATTCGCGAACATTATATCTTGTCAGGACTTGGCCATTCTCGGTGAGGGGCGCCATGATGTCAAAATGGGCCCCGACCATGATACTCTCACTGGTCCAGATGGTCATGTATTAGCGTCGTTTGGGGTGGTGAGTATTAAATTCCAGCTATATGATAGAGTGCATACAGCGATGGTCCATGTTCTAGAAAATGCTCGTACACCATTGTTATCACGAGAGGGTTGTATTGCTTTGGGTCTTATTCCGCCTGGATGACCTGTTTCAGTAGCCCAGTCTGGGTGGGAAAATCCAACAATTGGTGCACCGCTAAAATATAGTACTGAGTTGGATAGACAGTTCTCTCTGTCAGCACTTTCGAATTCAACTCAAATCACACCTACATCAGTGGGATGGGGAGCTATGTCCCCAGATATGGAATTATTACCAGCTCTTGTAAGGGCAGCTCCAGCTAAAGGTGTACTAGCAACCAAGGAGAGTTGGTTTGCAGAGTTTGGGGATGTATTCCCTGAACTACATGATGATACACCATTATCCACAATGGCTGGACCGGAAATGGTAATTAATTTAAAGCCGGGTGCAGTGCCATCAGCTAGGTATCGACCATACCCAATACCAATTCATTGGCAAGAAAAAGTCCATGATATGTTATTAGCTATGGAGTCCAAAGGTGAAATTGAGAGGGTGGCAGTACATGAGGTGTCTGACTTGGTGCATCCAAAGGTGGTGGTCCCTAAGAAAAACTCGACAGAACCAAGAATTACTGTCGACTTCACTGCTTTAAATCGGCATGTGCGGCGACCAGGCTACCCTACAAGGATACCAGCGCATGCGGTAGCCCAGATTCAGCCGGGAATGAGGCTGTTCAGCACTTTTGATGCGCGTCATGGGTACTGGCAGGTGCCCTTAGCAAAGGAGAGCCGCGCCCTGACCACCTTCATTACACCATGGGGTCGTATGAGGTTCTTAAGAAATGTAATGGGCTTGATCAGTGCTGGTGACGAGCACAATAGCCGAATTGATGATGCGCTGCAGGGTATACCTAACGTATACAGTATCGTTGAGGACATTGTGGCATGTGATATTGATTCTGATGCTCACGAGGATCGAGTGCGCACCATTCTCCAGCGCTGTCGCAGTCATAAGATCACATTGAATCGTAATAAATTTGTCTAT
Organism: Nemertoderma westbladi; assembly: GCA_032718475.1. Lineage (NCBI taxonomy): Eukaryota > Metazoa > Xenacoelomorpha > Nemertodermatida > Nemertodermatidae > Nemertoderma > Nemertoderma westbladi. The sequence goes on from JAUCBJ010005433.1 coordinate 55,368, forward strand.
GCACAGCCTCAAGTATAATGGTGTGGCTACAACTTATCAGAAGAGGGTTACAGAATGTCAAACAACTTAGTTGAGGCTTTGTCATCATTTCCAGTACCACAATATCGCACTGATACAAGGTCTTTTTGTGGCTTAGTGCAGCAGTTTAATGCATTTTCCACAGATATCGCCTTGTTGTCAGCACCAATTACCGCATTGCTATCGCCTAAGGTCCCATTTGTATGGGAGGCCCCTCAGCAAAAGGCATTTGATGACCTAATAGCAGTGTTAACTTCGAACCATGTGTTAGCCCAATATAATCCAGGCTGAAAGATGCGCCTTGAGACTGACGCTGCACAGTCTAAAGGCCTGGGTTTTGCATTATGGCAACAACAGCCACATACCACAGAAGCAGATATCGTTTGGCGTCTTATCCAGTGTGGCTCCAGAACGGTAACACAGACTGAAGCTCGGTACTCAGCCACAGAAATTGAGTTATTAGCGGTAGTTTGGGCGGTTCGTAAATGTAGCCTGTTCCTCCGTGGGGCCCATTTTGATCTAATTGTCGACCATAAGCCCCTAGTGTCTATACTAAACCATAAGCCATTAGATGAGATAGATTCACCCCGTATCATGAGGCTCAAGGAGAAGCTAGCATGTGTAGACTTGACAGCAATCTGGAGGAAAGGATCGGCTCATACTATTGTGGACACCTTCTCAAGGTTTCCGGTTTGCCCACCAGACATGGAAGATGAAGAAGGTGGGGCAGAAATAGAGCACTGTATTAATCTTGTGGCTGCCAATGCGGTAAATATTAGTAGTGCAAAGATAGACTCTGATTTAGCCTTAGAGAAGATTAAGGAAGCTGGTGCAGCTGATGGGGAATACATGAAATCGTTTGACCTAGTAACTAAGGCTGCATTTCCAAACGAGAAATACATGTTGGACTTAGAATTAAGGCCATACTGGCTGTTCGGGACGGCCTATCGGCTTATGATGGTATGGTCCTATATGGCAGTCGCATCGTAGTTCCGAAGCAGATGCGTCACAAGATACTACTTGGGCTTCATGTCGCACACCAAAGACAGGAAAGAGCCCTTCAGCGCGCAAGGGAGTGCGTGTTTTGGCCTGGGCTTACAAATGATGTGGCCAACCAGGTTCGCAGTTGCCCAGAATGTGAAACCCATAAAGCAAGTTACCGACAAGAGCCATTTATCCACGACATAAGACCAGTGTTTGCAGGTGAGGCTATATCCGCAGATTTATTTTTTTATGCGGGAGGTCAGTTACTTAGTCATTACGGATAAATACTCTGGTTGGCCCGAAGTATACCCATGCGGGAAAAGAGGGGTGAACACATCACATACAATCGGCCATTTGGTGTCATGGATTAAGCAATTTGGTTTTCCACGACGTCTAACTACAGACAATGGCTCGCAATTTTCGTCCAACGAGTTTGCGACCTTCTGCTCAGACAATAACATAAACCATGACCCTTCGTCCCCTCACCACCACCAGGCTAATAGTTATGGTGAGGCGGCTGTGAAGAGTATGAAGGAGATGTTAATAAAGGTGAGCCCATCAGGTGACACAACCACAATCAATTTCGCCATTGCTATGTTAGAATATCGCAACACACCTCGGAAAGATGGCCTCAGCCCAACCCAATGGCGACTAGGACACCATACTCGGACAACATTGCCTATGACCAACTATGCCACGATAACGGAAACGCAACGTGGAGCAGCTGAATCTAAAGTGTCAATCATTCGTAATAACGCTTCCCGCCTGAATGACCGTGGGTCTCATGTTTTGTCTGTTCTCCAGCCAGGCGAGCATGTTCGGATACAAAATCCTCGATCAAATAAATGGGACACAATGGCAACAGTTGTTCGCGGTAATGAACGAAACCGAAGTTATTTCGTCCGTACAGATTATGGGTCAACACTTTGGCGAAATAGGCGATTCCTTCGGCCTGTATTCCAAGCGGATACCCCTACCACATCGGATAGTCATGTTGCTCCCACGCCAATACCACAAAGTTCGCCTACAGTAGATCAGGATGGCTGGTCTGTGGTGCAACCACGTCGAGGGACCCGTTCTCGTGGTGTGACAAAATTCTTTGGTGTGACACCCCAAGGGGGGAGGGGGTTTAAGGGGGGCATGTGGTATCATACTAACTAGTTTGGTATTATGTGTTAAATGAACTCGTGTTCGGGTGATGGGGTTTGGCTTGTATTATTATTTTTATCTTTTATATGTTTATTGATTATATTGGATAAGTAAAACATTTTCCAGTTCGTAATAATACACTGACCTGCGGAATAATTGGCTTGACCAAAGTTCCCAAAGATACCGGATAATGATGACGTCATAACAATGCGACCATAGTTCTGTTTCCTCATGTGAGGCCAGGCGGCGCTGGTTACTTTGAACGCACCGAGAAGATGGACTCTGTAAACCATATCTGAAAATGAAGTACAAATTGAAATTAATACATTTTGTTGGTTTGAGGCGGTTAAAAAACAATGAGCAACAACAAGCAACAATGAGTAACAACGAGCAACAATAAGCAACAACGAGCTACAATGAGCAACAAGCGAGCACCAAAGAACAACAATGAGCAACAAGCGAGCACCAAAGAACAACAAAGTGCAACACTGAGCAACATTAAGCAACAACCAACATCAACGAACAACGAGCGTTTGCGTTATGCGTTTTAGCACCCTACAGAGATTTTGTACTAATCATTGTCTTGTCATTAATTATAATACAGTAATAATAAATCATAATAATCATAATCAGACTTTTCAAATTAATTTCCGATATAAAAAACTGGGTGTTTCTAGCAGTTTCAAAGTGAAATATAACTGCAGGAAGTTTTGTTAATTCAGTAATTATATAAATTAGAAATAATTCATAAAAGGTAGATATGATAAATACAGTTAAATGCTGGGCTGCATATCAATGTCAAAATATAGGCCTAAATAAAATTGCACGCACAAGAAAAATAATTATTATAGACCATAAATTTGTCAAAAGTACTGTAGTGATTTTCAAGAAATCCAACTGTTTCAATTTATTTTTAAATACATTGACAGATTGTGATTACATTACCATTTCGGGAATAGTATTCCAAATTGTATCTAGACGGCTACGAAAATGTGTTTCCAGTTGTTTCCGCTTTTTAACATTATTTTACTGATGTACCGGTCCCATGGGCTCCGTGTCGAATCTAATTTAACTTAGGCCTAAACATTTTGCATGACATTTCTGATTTCTCTCGTATCTCGTCTGAACCAATCAGAAAACAGTATTCGCCTACGCGTATGTCAAATCGCTCAATGTAATATATAGATCGTGTAGATACTTGGATACGTACGCACGCACGCACCGCTCATAAGTGGAAAAGTTTAACCCACCTACTGCTACTGCTCCAGGCTACTACAGTACAATTCAATTCAATTCAACGTTTGTACGTGCAGTACAACTGGAAGTACTGGAAGGATACCTCGTACTGCTGTACTGTCATACCAGCATACAGTCCACTCCACATGCAGTCTATGCTGTAGGCCTATCACTGTATCATGTATGCTAGCTCAGTCAGTCAGTAGCTGGTCCTGGCACCTGGTGTACGTACTTCAGTACTGCAGTACTGCTATACTGTCTGACTATCTAAATATAGGTACTGCAACTAGATGGAATGTGTTCTGACTGTCTGATGTTGGATGTTGCATCTTTCTATGAACTCCGGTCCTGCAGCCTAGTCTTCGCGTTGTTGTTCCGATATGGATCCGGGGAAGTTTAGTGTAGCTCGACTCCGAGATTATTGTATTCAGAGCGTTGATGACCTCAATGGCGAAGTTAACATTCCATTCTATTTGAAATCATGGCAAGAAATTTTGCTATTTTTCAACACGATGGGATCTGTTTTCAACTTTCTCACGTCGGATGTGAAAAGTAAAATGAACACGGTACAAACGAGCTTAGATGACGACCAAATTGCTTCGCATTACCAATATATCGGGAAGATGCTAAAATACGAGTTGGATAACGATTTAATCGACCTCGTACATTACGGGAAGCTTTCCGGTGCACGACAACTTCTAAGGTTGCATCGCGCTTTTAAGTTCGTAGCTTTGCTGCTGCAAGGTTTAGAAACAAGTTTAGAAAGCGACAACTCGCACAAGATTGCGAGTAAATCTTACGAGCATTCGCTAGCTCCGTACCATACATGGTTGATTCGACACACGGTTTACTTCGCACTCCGAGCTCTACCGTCGAGGAAGACATTGTTTCTACGACTATTCGGAGACCGCGAGGAAACCGACGCCAAACAGGAACTTAACTCGGCTGTTGATGCGTTGAATAGAACCTATGAGTTGACTAATTCCTTGTACGACCAGTTGAATTTGCTAGACATTCCCTAATCGCACCTGCAATCTGTGTTATATTCTGCTGCATGTCTGTCTGTGATGGTTTATCCGTTACCTGTTACCAGTGTCTACCTAACCTACCAACACATAACACACACCTTCTCCCCGAATCACGAATACTGGTACCGCGGTACTCATAATGAATATGCATTACGTAGTCGTTTATATTATATTGATTAACATACAATAATACAGGACATGGTTTGATTCAGGTAATGGAACATAAATTAATAATTGATACACGCAATTGCGAGACGTCTATTAATTGTCTATATTTCATATTTGGATACTGCTGATACGTTATTCAGTGGTATTTAATGTTTATGTATTATTTATTTGCACTTTGGAACAAGAATGTGCTATTAATATTGTGCGTGTTAGACCAGTTTAAGTAACAATTGATTTAAATCTTTAGTTGGCTAACAGATTGATTTTATATTATGATTGAATTCAAAATCTACATTTCTTCGACACAAAATGTATTGAAAATATGGCGATATATTGGATTATTTTGCGCTGTGGGGCGAGCCGTCTGTTAGCCTTCAGTGGCCAAAGAGGCATTTACTGCCCGGGGTCTATCTGTCTGCCCTGCCTTTATCAATGTTTTAATGAAAATTGGATGTGTGAAGAAGATAAAAGTTTTGCGAATTGCAACCAATTTCACACAGGCGGTTTCGCATGACTATAAAGTTTCAGAGATTTCACAGTAGATAATAATTAGGCCTACACAATTGCTTGTTTGTTACTAACAGTGTTATAAGCACTTACTTTCAGAATTGGAAGTTTTTCGCAGGCAAATTTTATGTAATTTTCAGTTTAGATAGGTGGTACATAAATGTGTGTAAACATCTCTGTCGTGTTTGTAGACGTATCTGGGGACTCTTGAAGCAATACAGATTGAACTATAGAAAATAGCTGCTTTAGAGCAAAAATGAAACTGTTTTGGTTTGCTCATTGTTTTGGTTAGCTCTTAGAATAAAATTGAACTGTAACCTGCTCCTTTCCCTTAATTGATATTTAATTTTCGGCGAGTGCATTTCTGATTTTTGTTTACTGCGATCCTGAACGCGATATTAATTCACCGAGACGGGATTATTGTCTCGGATCTCGGTGTGTAAGTATTATGAATACCTGTAAGGAATAGCTGCTCTGTGGTATTTGCTAAAGAATGTTAATAAAAATGTGTCATAACTATTTATTACATGAAAAACAAATATACTTTTTCCTTATCCCGATGACTCAGATGTATAACTTGCCGAGCGAGCGAGTTAATTATACATTAAGACAAGGTTGCTTTGTTTTTCGAGTAAATGGTGCATAATGACCTCGAACACAAACTATGTTCTGTATGTGTTTGTTTAGTGAGTGTTAATTTAAAGCATTACAGGAAAGGAGCAGGTTACATTGGCAGTGTTTTCTAACCACACAATAAACGAAACTTTATTTAAAGTATGTGACCAATTTGCGCTGGAGATCATTCATTGAGTAAACCATTGTACTTCTAGGGGATCCAGGCGTCGCCGTGGATTCATTTAAACTTCGCTTCCAAGTAGAACGGGTTGATTGATGTAGGGTAGGATATATGGTGCCAGTCTGTCTACGTGTGTATGATGGTGTCAGTCTGTCTACGTGTGTATGATGGTGCCAGTCTGTCTACGTGTGTATGATGGTGTCAGTCTATCTACGTGTGTATGATGGTGCCAGTCTGTCTACGTGGGTATGATGGTGCCAGTCTGTCTACGTGTGTATGATGGTGCCAGTCTGTCTACGTGTGTATGATGGTGCCAGTCTATCTACGTGTGTATGATGGTGTCAGTCTGTCTACGTGTGTATGATGTTGCCAGTCTGTCTACGTGTGTATGATGGTGCCAGTCTGTCTACGTGTGTATGATTGTGCCAGTCTGTCTACGTGTGTATGATAGTGCCAGTCTGTCTAAATACCAGACATACAACGCTTTGCGGTAACTGGCCGGTAAGTGGCTGGTGATACTGATATCATATATGTATTTTAAGGTAAACGTAAACCTCCCCCATTTTAAGGTAAATAACTTAACCTTTGTTTCACTTCCATCCATGTATTTTTTTTTAGGAATAAACTCCAATCTTTATTCCCAAAACATACTGTAGATTATAAATCAGTTAAAAGGGCAAATTTGTGGAGTATAATTTTTTATTACGATGTGGAAAGTTTTGTTTGAATTCAATGGAATTGTTTTGTTATCTGAATCATTTTGTTATTTTTATTAAAACGTGTTCTTTCAATTTTCGTTGTGTTGGTCTTGATGAAGCTGTTCTGTTTACTATTAATGTTACAATAAATGTCTACATATTTTTTAGTTACTCTGGGTCAGATTACATTATACTAATCCTTGATTTATTCGCTTATGAGGTGGGTACGGTACGGTCTAGCAATTATAATGTTGACCATATTATTAGTGCTGTAGTTTTGCGCGGGAAGGTTTGAACTTTGAAGGCTATTATCTCAGAATGACATTTTTTCGCACGAAAAATACTACTCCTCCGCCGTTATTTGCAATTTTTGCTATATATGAAAGGTAATTTCATAAGCTTCAATAAATTTCACGCACTTTTCTTAATTTAAAAATATTTCCCTATTTTTTGAATGAAAAATTACAAAAAACATGGGTGTTTTCAGTTTTTAAAAAAATTTGAATTTGTTTTTACAAAATTGCCAATTATCAGAAATAGAAAAAGAAAATACAAAAAGAGCGTGAAAAATATGATGAATGAACATGCTGGTTTCAAAAAATGGGGTATCGGAAAATAAAATGGACAATAACGGAGGAGTAGTCTTTTTAGTGACATTTTTAAAATCTCACGCAGGCCGCAAGGGGGCGCTAAACATTTTTTTTTATATAATATATCGATGGTGTTTTATCATAACGACTCAAATGTCATTTTTGTCAAAATAGAGTTTTGGTGTTTTTTGGCATATTTAGACTTCTACGAATCTTCTATTAAAGTATTAGAGCCTAGTTGTTGCGTGTGCTTGAGTTACAGCGCATTTCAGAAAATTGCATAACCACTCAAATGCCAATTTTACATTAAGTCAAGGGAAACTGTTATTTTTTCATAACCACTTAAACCCATAGCCCATCATTACAGATAAGGAGATGGTGATTGAAATTCGTCCCTTACAGACTCAATATACTATCAATGGGCGGGAAATTCGAATTGTAACTAATTCAAGTACTTCTTTACATGACTTATCTTTCAGATTTCAGATTAAATAAATATTTTATATTTTTAATTGACATTTAATTTAATATCGGTAATTGTGTTTGTTCAAACAATGCACTGTATTAGTCATGAAGTCCAGGTTTTATGGAGCCGAAAGTGATGGATAGGAGGATAGATAGTTAGCAGTTCATGAAAAGACTGTCTCGGACAGATTTCACTGATAGTTTTGTTATCGTATGCCTAACATATTAATAGATATGTCGTTATGAAAAATCACAATTTAAGTGAAAAAATTTTGCATAACCACTCAAATCCTAAAAAAACATCGATAAATTGGTTAAATGTCACTAAAAATCCTAATTGTGGTGTTTTACCGCATGAAAGATTTACTATCTACCTTATGAAACCAAAATTGATCTCCTAGGGTACTATAGGGGAATTAGAATGTAGAAAATGCTCCCCTGAACAATTAGGTTTTTGAGTGTTGAGTGGTTATGATAAAACACCATCGATATGTACTTTTGATGATTCTCTTTTCGATGGTGGTATATCGTTTCTCTATGCATTTTTCGACCACATTGGATACATGTACAAAATAAGAAAAAACCAGACAGCTGTTAGACAACTGTATGCCCTACTACTGTGACGCTGTTGATACAACTAAAAGTTGTATTGGATTTAATTTTAGTTTTGGGGTTCAGTGTTGGAAGTTATGTAGTGGGTCCGGTGGACGACCCCACATCAGAGCCAAGTCTGAGTCTGCCATGTAACCATAGGCCTACATTATCGAAGAATAATGGGGACATCACCTACATTATGTTTCGAAACGACAACATTTTTTAGCTGTTAAGTTAATTTACATCTTACAAATTCCAATCTGACAATTATTAATCGTCGCATAAATTTCATTTAAATTATCAAATGCGTGCCAGCACATCAATGCGCAGCTCACCCCACCACTCCAACTCACCACACATGTTAACAACTGTTGTGCAAGCTCTTGGAGTACCGTATTTCATTCTGGGCAGTACCAGGTACGTAAAACACACATTGAATTAATGGTATTGGAGGTAGACAGACGGCCAGACACGCATACGATCGAACCAATTCATCCTATGTAATAATAATCTGATGTTAAACTTGGTGCAATTACTTGGTGGATCAGTGAAGAACTATGGGTCTGCTACATTAGAAACTATATCAATTCCCCTACAAACTCCAAAAAAATTACTAGAACGACCTTTACTTCCTAAAATATCCGAGATTATAGACGTGCGTAGTCCATTAGAATTCTCAAATGATCACATACCCGGGGCCATTAATCTTCCGTTACTAAGCAACCACCAAAGGTCCTACATAGGCCAGCAATATAAGAAGAGCAAGTTCGAGGCTCGTAAAACCGGCGCCGAAATTATAACGGCAAACATTAGCGAACACATAAAGGAACATTTTGTTGACAAATCGCACGATTATATTCCCCTGGTATACTGCGAGAGAGGTAGACTGCGTTCCTCTAGTCTAGCGGCTGTCCTGCAACAGATCGGGTTCGAGGTATTTACTTTGGACGAAGGGTACAAACATTACCGGGGTAGGGTTCGTGACACGTTGGACTCGTTGCCGTTAGATCTGAGATTCCGGGTCATATCCGGAAAGACGGGAACCGGCAAATCCTTGATACTGAACCGATTAAGATCAGCGGGTGAGCAGGTCTTAGACTTGGAGGATTTAGCTAAACATAAAGGATCTGTGTTGGGAGAATTTCACAACGAGGCGCAACCAACACAAAAGTATTTCGATTCGTTAATCTGCAAGGAATTGTTGGGATTCAACCCTGATCGGACGGTTTGGATTGAATCGGAAAGCCGTCGGATAGGAAAGGTAACTATTCCGAGGTGTTTATTCGAGAAACTAAAAGATTCCCAACGAATCGTCTTAGTTGTTCCTATAGAGGAACGAATCGCTCATATCCTGAAGGATTACCCGAACTTAGTTGAGGCACCTGACGCGATCCGTCCCTTATTGCAGCGACTGGTTCGGGTTGTCAGCGCAGATCGGATCGCCTATTGGAATCAGTGCGTAGATAAGCGTTGGGCCAATGAGTTTGTTGACTCGATGCTTCAGGATTACTACGACCGCCTCTACCAACATTCTCAGGAGAAAAATTGCAACGTTGGTGTGAAGAAACGTACAGTGAGTCTGGATAAGATTAATGCTGATCATATTGATAATAAACTTCAGGAGATATTGAATGAAGATTGCTAATTATTAATTATTACGAAAATAATAATTGTAGGCTTATGTAAATTAAAATTTTGAATTGTGATTGAAATTATTAGTAATTATTTTGTTTTAATTTTAATTTTTGTTGAAATGGATAACAACAATATTCAACGTGGGAGGTGTGTTATATTGGAGAAGGAAGGCGATAAAGGTTCGTCGCTCAAGCCATTTACGATACCGGTGTCGGCAGGCGAACGCGATACCGTTAGATTCGATAAGTTTCGGTTCAGTATCGCATCCATCATCGGCCAACCGTTGGGGTCGCGTTTCCAGCTGGATGATAAATCTACAGAGGGGCGGGGATCGACGGTTTTACAGCGGTGGATACCGTCCCGGACACCGGTAGAGATAGAGGGTCACGGTGACGGCGTGGGTAGCGATAACAGAAGTCTTATAGACGATAGCACGGCCCAGAGGCTAGATGAGTCCGATATACAACGAATGAAGAATGACGGAGTGTCTGGGGGGGCGATTGTAGCGAGTCTCATAGAAGGTAGCGCCACATTCGCAGGGAAAACTAAGTTCTCGCAGGAGAAATACGTAAAAAAGAAACGGAAGAAGCATGACGTCATATTGACTGTTAGTAAACCGACGTTGCGGTCGGTCGCTCGACTCGCATTCCAACGCAATATGATCAACCACGGGTTCGCATTGCGATCCGATTCGCTCGCTTTGCTACTGACCAGCGCCGATCTCCACTCCGGCTGTCGGGTTCTCTTCCACGAGACGTGCCAGGGAGTGCTGACTGCTGGGGTTGTCCAGCACCTCGCTGGGAACGGTCTCGCAGTCGGGCTCTACCAGAGCACCTCACCAAACTCCTATGTGTCCTTGCAGTATATGAACTTCTCAGAGGAATGTTCTAGAACACTGGTGCCGCTCACATTCGAGGATGTGAGAGGAATAAAGAATCATTTAAAAAATAAAACGGGAGAAACTCAGGGGGTTAACGAAGTTCCAATGGTCGAAGATGATGTTAGTATTAATATAAATGTTGAGGAGCCATTGGATAAGAAGATGAAAATTGATGATTCTGAAGGATTGATAAGTTCTGCAATGGAAGTGGCCCCGAAGGAGGCAGTGAACGGAGATAACCTTAGGAAATCTATTCGAGATAACAAGCAGGTCATGTCCACCTTCGAGAAGGGAGATTTCGATTGCGTTATCATAGCGACACGTTTAGCCCCTGGACCAATACTGGCCGCGTGTCTGCCGTACCTGCGTGCCTCACGTACGTTCGCTGTGTATTCCGAGGTACCGAGTGCTATACTCGAGTGTTGGGACATCGCTAAGTCTGCAGGGGCCATCAACCTAAAGGTTGAACGGACCTGGTTGAGGGACTACCAGGTGCTGGAAGATCGGACCCATCCTGTTGTCACTATGACTTCCAATGCATTTAGGTTTATACTTACTGGACATACTGTACACAATGAATAACAATATTATATTTCTTAGTGTTTTTGGACAGTCATCATTTATTAGCGTGTGAATGAAATATTAAAGAAATTTGAGGTGACTCACATAGGACGTCTGAATAAATACCGTATTTTTGCAATCGAACTTGTTCCCAAAATCGATAAATTGGCATATTCGGGAGATTAGTACCGATAATTTTCTACCTACTTGGATTTGTGTCAATAAATATGTAATTCATTATTATTACAGATTTAATCAGTTTTTGTTTTAGGTCGGTTTTCAATTTGTCTGTCTACATTTTCAGGATCAATGCAAATATTTGCGGTAATTTTGTGAACTATCCGTCTGTCGCTTGTTTATTTCTTTGTCCGTCCGAACAGCAAAAATTATTGATCCCATAGGTTCTAGCCACATTAAAAATCAGAAGCTGCTGAGAATGTGCTACTGCTATTGTGTGATATAACAACATATGACTCAAAGTGGGCATGCGCACCGGTACAGGTATATCGTATTGTAGTAAGTGCTGAATGCGCACCGGTGCTCATGTGACGTCAGTTGACGCCATAGAAACCAAATAGGGATGCGGCAGAGGGACATAGCTCCGACTCCGGAGCTCCGGGCCAATTTTCTAGTTCCACCTCTGGTTCCGGCTCCGGTCAAATTAACCCGGAGCAAAACCGGAGCTTATGTTGTTTAAATTCGAATTAAAATAATAAGTTTTTCTGATGTATGAATAATGTAAATGTCATAGTAATTAACATAATAACTCATTAAGTAATTTACAGCTTGTTTTTTTACGTTTCCTGATAACCCCCACCCCCCTTGTGAAATTGTTTAAATGTTTGGACAAAAACATTAAAATGATTCAATTCAGTTAATTAAATTAATATTCTTCCCTAATTAAACAATCTTAAATACATGTACTATCGTTTCGTTCGTCAGTCTAGAACACCCATTCCACTGACCCCCCCCCCCCCCCCCCTCCCTTTCCCCCTTCCCGAACAGGCTGGTACTGTTCATTTGTATAAAATAATCAGTTTGAATACTTATAATTCTAGAACTATTTTATATTATAGAACTATTTGTTTATTACATTTATGTAATAATAATTTTAATAGTTATACAATATTCGTGTGCGGAGATTGTAATGGACCCTCTAAACAGTTGTGATATATCCAAATTACTAATATTATTTTAGATATCCGGTTTATGCCAGCCTACGCACGTAAGGTAGGTGGTACATGTTTTATCGTTTATCAATGACAATATAATGAAAACTGCACCAACTCCTGGAAATTAATTACACAATGTCCCATAAAAATAGTGTCGATGATAAGTTGACAACAAACCTAAGTTACTGATAGTCTAGTCGTAAGAAATAAATATAACAGAGTTTGCGTAATCAGTGTGAACTGAAAAGTCTAAAACATTACAGTACATTTTAGCCCATTGAACACCAGATAATGGAGTCTTTGGACGCAATCAAAATGCAATCCTCTCCAGGAGAAAATCGACGCAAATAACTGAAAAAAACTCCCAAAAATAAAACTGTAACCTGTTCTATTGAATAGGCCATATAGTTTTGATTAGAATAGAATAGCATGCGACTGTAAACTGCTCATTTCTCTTAATTGATAATTTAACATTGAGGCGAGATATTCAGTCGCCGAGTAAGAATTTGCATCAAATCCATCCATTCCCCCCCCCCTGTCTCATGACCACATATCTGTCTATGTCTACTATAATAATACACTTGAATTATCAATCACAAAACCTCCGGCTCCGTCTCCGGCCGGAGCTCATATTGTAACCCGGAGGAACCTCCGGATGAAATTTTAGCTCTGTCGCATCCCTAAAACCAAATATGATGTAAGTTTTTTTTTAATAAAAAATGACTCATTACATCACTATAGACATCCATCCGCACTTACAGGAAAACACTGGACTTTCCCCTTCCGCATTTCAGTAAACGCTGTCACTAAGTAGCTACTACTACGATAGGGGGCATGTTGCATTGCAGCTGCATTATATATATATGTATTACATATATATTAAGAATGCTGTGCCGGCTTGTCGACAAAATTGCACCGCCACCTCTATGACTATCCCCTATGACTTTCGCGAGATTATCCGCCAGTGTCCTTTGAGATGCGTCTCAAGAAAGTCATGGGCTGTCCACCATGCTTATTCGCTCCATGAGGCCGCCAAAGCACATGATTATGCACTGGCTGGTCCTCACGGCGAAAAATAATGTCCTCAAAGTAATGTCCGGCAAAGCGGAGGCGGCCTTGTTCTAGTGTTAAGCTTGGATGAACCAATGAGACACCTCCAATGTTATATAGTGTCTGGTTGAACCCGGCGTAGCATTCTTGTGAATGTGCCATCAAGAGATTTGTTGTCCTCAGCAGTTAGAGCCCAGCATGGACTCCCATAGAGGAATACTGGAACTACTGCTGCTCTAAAAAATCGGACCTTAAGTTTCCGATTAATTCTATGTGACATCCAAATCCTGGAAAGCCCATTCAATGCTGCCCATGCCTTTCCCTTACATATTCGAAGGTCCTCCTCACCTGACTTCCGGATCCATGATCCCAGGTAACAGAAGTCGTCCACTTGCTCAAGCATACCACCTGTTACGATATATGGCGTTGCACCCGAAACAGCCCATTATACAGTATAAAATAAAATAAATTAGATAAGTGTATCTCAATATGCAATCGTAGTATAATTAGATAAGGTAAATAAAATCTACAAGTTTGGTTTATATTCATTTCATTTTATACAGTATGTAGCATTAAGTACGTATATTTTATAATAAAACCGCAGTGTATTTAATTACGGTGGCAAAAACCTATAAATCTAGTATACATATTTGCCGTTATACACTATCGACTAAATATACCTAATATTTGTGCTAAATTCGCTTGTATTTCTGTATTAATCAATAATTATGCTTAATTTACGTTAGAAATACGCTTTTAATAATTGCCAAATTAAGTTAGGGCATTTTTGATTTCCTGCTCGCTGGTTGGACGAGAGCCAAGGTGGCATCGTACGATCGTGTGATAATTTGTAAGATTGCGCCATTATTGGCCGCCATCTTTAATTTCCGTTAAATCGAGTTTCACCGTACCGGAACTTTACTGTTTTTCTGCTTGAAAATGGGACTTTGATAATTGATTACTGCTAATGATTAATGATTTGTACGGAGCCCGGGAAGGGACATGAGAAAAATATTTTTCTAACACGAGCCTTCGTATAACTAAGACGAGCCCTCGTGTTAGCTAACACGAGCCCTCATGATAGCTCCAACGACCATTTACGTTAATATTACAAATTTGGAGTTGTTTGATTGGTTGTACAGTAGTAACATAGGAGAACTAAATTGGAGGGAAATTAAAATTGTATATCACTAACTAAATCAGTGGTTCTTACGTTTCTGTTCAGTATAGGCCTATTATATATTTCGCGTTTCTCGTAACGGCTGCAGGTATACTGACTTAAGTGTGAATATGAATAACGAACTTGAAACATTCATGAGAGAACGAAGCTTGGGCGAGTTTATTCCTCGGATGGTAACCGACAAGATAAGCCCAGATGTTATATTACTACCAAAAGACGTTGAACTGAAACTTTACTTACCAGCATACGGCGACCGAGTTTCTGTAAAGGCATTTTGTAGGCAGATGAACGGTACCAGTAGTTCTAATAATCCTAAACCAACCTCTGAATCGAACGCCGACTCTAATGGAAATACTGTATTGGATCGGATACGAAATAGGCTGGGAATAGCTAAAGGTTCAAAACGAATCCGAGATCAGGTTGTTAATATGAAAGGTAATACATATGCTAAGAAATCTTGCTCGAGGTTGGAGCTTGGTTGGCTTCACTACCGATTTTTTCCTCAAATTTCCCTCCAATTTAGTTCTCCTATGTTACTACTGTACAACCAATCAAACAACTCCAAATTTGTAATATTAACGTAAATGGTCGTTAGAGCTATCATGATGACTCGTGTTAGCTAACACGAGGGCTCGTGTTAGCTACTGTAACACGAGGGCTCGTGTTAGCTCCTGTAATACGAGGGCTCGTGTTACTAACATGATGGCTCGTGTTAGAAAAATATATTTTTCATGTCCCTTCCCGGGCTCCGTAGATTTGTGATTATTCTGATTGCATTAAAACTGCTAAAATGTGATAATTATTTCTGAACTTTACTTCTCTACTCTAAACTGTCAGACTGTTTCATGTAATTTACGCTTGTGCGGAAATAGATAACAACTTTAGCATGTTGGGCTAAAGGAGACAGAGCGGGCGCACAACCGGGAAGGGCGACGGAAGAGCGAAGGATCCAATGCGCGGCAGTGCTGGCGAAGCGGATGACTGTTAGGGTGGGTTGGTTGAAGTCGGATGACCGGGGACCGGTTAACCCAAGGTAGCGAGGGCAGGGCAATCCAGATCCTGTCTCTTTTTATTTAAGTTGTTCTGGGGGGAAAAATCATTTAGGCCTAGGTGACCTGGTTGACGCTAATTTGGTACGCTAATTCGGCATGCTAATTTGACACACTAATGCTTGATTGTTGTATTGTTGGGCGAATGTTTGGCTATTTGTTGTAATGTTTTAGATGACGCTATTTTCTTGATTGTTTTCTATTTCTAAATAAATGCTCGCTTGAATTACAGTTAGGGTGAATAATACAGTATTTAGGCTAACTCTAGTGTAACCCAGTAGCGTTACTATGTAGTTAGTTTTACAATACTGGAACATATTAATTTAGGTAGTTGGTAATCCTGTATGTTTAAATAATTGTAGTTCCTACCAGTATTTAGGGTGAATAAAATTAGTACGCAGCATAGCGGAGAGTAGTTTAGTTGTTTACATCACGCATAACAGAACTTTGGTACAAACCCGACATATTTGTCCGTTTGTAAAAATTAAATATTCTCCGAACCAAAACTCGATTGCCTAGTGAATTGCCCCCTTTCTCTGCGAATGGTGAACAGACTGAGTGCTAAGTCACCTGCACTCGTTTTTGTAGCTTAGGAACCGGAGTCATTGTTTTGGTTGATTTGATTCGTCTTGTTTTTGCTTGATTAGCTTGATATGTGATAGCTTGATTAAACCCGTGTGTTTTGTTAGAAAACACAAACATATCAAAAGAAGGAAGATACTTAGGTATTCTCTTTACACCACCCTTAATAGCTGTAACTAATACTAACTCTATGAATAACGCCCCTGATCAGCAGAAGGAATGCGCATCGGTGCTCAGACAGAATTTTAAATCAGATTGGCTGTTTATTGGTCCGCGTTAACGGGAATGTTTGAAATGTGCACCGGTGGTGCTCATTCGTGGTTAACGTGTTAATGGTATTCAATATTATAGCAATCAGTCCACATAATCATGTTAATAGTTAATGTTAGATACCCAGTGTAGTGTGGTTACCACCTCTGACAACTAACAAGTGTAACAACTATAAAGAGGTCGTTTTTTATTGTGTTAACTAACCCCAATCTTCTAGAGACATCTTTGCGAATGACTTGTCACGGAGTATACCAGCGTTGTTAATTACAATATCTATCCTCCCGTAAGTATCAATGGCAGTCTGTACCAATTTATATCCTTGTTCCACAGAATCTACATTATTAAGTTATATTATTTAGTTATATAATAACTTACTGATAGTTTAGGGAGTTAAGTCAATACGTCTTCGAGCCATGATCTGGGTTGCAATTTAAACATGATATAATTATAAAAACAACATAAAAAAAAGTAAATTTCTGTGTATTTAATATTTAATGTATTTGCAAAAGAAAACTACAACCAGGACAGCAACTTATTAAAAATGGTGCAGGTACGTTTTTCAAACATTTATTATAATAATCAGGGCAACGCCGGTTAATAATCTACTCAATTTCTACTTTTTATTACTAAAGAAACCGTAATATATTTTCGATTATATTAGTATTATTCTAGCACTAGCGCTTAATAGGATTAAGAGCATTCGTATCAAATCGATATTAATACTCGCTACGCTCCCACTTTAAAAAGCTTCACACTGTAGTCTTATAAAGTGTTAGATTATAAGACTTGTATTATTTCTTAGTTTAGGTATTTGCTACAATGAGCATGAAATAAAATACATCAATAATTATTTGATAATAAATAATCGATTATTAAATTGAAACTCATGTAAAAAACATGATGTTATAACCTCGCCCGTAACTAGGGACCTTCTAACAGACAAACTCACCGTAACTAGGGACATTCCGGCCGACTCACCGTAACTAGGGACATTCCGGCCGACTCACCGTAACTATGGACATTCCGGCCGACTCACCGTAACTAGGGACCTTCCGGCCGACTCACCGTAACTAGGGACCTTCCGGCCGACTCACCGTAACTAGGGACCTTCCGGCCGACTCACCGTAACTAGGGACCTTCCGGCCGACTCACCGTAACTAGCGACCGCTCGCCCACCGTTCCTACGTATTTCCTCGACGACCAGGTCAGCAGGCCCTCCGCTCTTTCCGTCTCCCGCACGATTGCCACCGAGGTCGTTGACCACAACATCGGCTCCACGAGCTGCGAGTAACAACGCGTACGACTTACCCAACCCTGTAATATAATAGTAAATATTAATTAGAATTCAGTGATCACAAAACCCGATTAGTCCTTAGATGATAGTTACTTCAGTTAGTTTATTATCATAATTAATGTTTAAAATTAAAACATACGAAGGCAGCCGGCATATCAGTCACTTTTTGGTAACCACTCGGAATCTATATTATTAAGTTTTGGAGACTATATTAATTAAGAGTATTTGGCGTTTTAATATGATATGGAATCAAATCTGAATCGCCAGATGACTTGGTGTTGATTGACGCCGGTTGTCATGGAAACGGGAAAATAACAAAAACGCCTCCACATGAAAAAGGTAGTACAAAAGTACATGTCTAAATATGTCATAACAATTAAAATAAATTTAGGCATCGAATTAAACATCTCGGGATTATCGGTAAAAAAATCACTTTTAAAAATAACAATATGGAAAATCAATGACGTCACTCCAATTACGCCATGGCACGGGCCGTGAGGCAGGCATAGCAGCGCCCCTGTCAGTCAACTGGGCAAATATTAAAATGAAAGAACACTTGCTAATTATAACATGAATGTTTTCGTAAATTTTTCTGCAATTTATAAAGTATATGAAATATAAAACCATATATTCTATTAAAACCCGTATATATTTAATTTTAAGTCCTTATTTAATATTCCACTCAAGCGTGAAATACGGTTCTACTTTATTTAAATATAATGTGTATTTATCTTTATTTGTATTTATATAGCTTACCTCCACCAGCCCCAGTTACCAAGGCTACTCGTCCCCCGAAACTAAGCATCCTGCCAGCTCTCTGTAAACGTCGTTTAATTTAAAACCAAAAAAACAAGAAAAAATAATTTCGAGGCATTATCAATGTAAAATTAAATAAAAGTGACATACATTAAGACGCAAGGAACAGTACGGCTCTTGTCATATTAGTTAATTGATTTAATGAAAAACTGCATTAACACATAATGAGATATCGAAGTTTGTTAGTAACAGTATAAAATAATAGAAAACACATGTTCTAGTCCTTCACTTCGCCCCTTCCTGAAGTTATCTGATTATAGGAGAATTCGGTACCTACTGTATTATACTGTAGTTGATACTGGTAGTTGGATAATTATGAACATAGCATTTTGTTTCACACCGTATTACAAGAATCCAGTATTATACTGTTTACCTACAAACTATCATCAATCTACATAAATCATTAAATCGTAGTATTCTTATAAATAGAAACTAATGTCGTCATAATTAGTATGACGACAGCATGAACTAATTGCAATTGGGAAATATCTCTGAGTGTAACTTTATTTCGAGTTCTGTCCACGCCACGACCCACCTCAGTACTTTGACCTGTATTTTGGTTTGGGTTTAGATTAGGTCTACATTAGGAGATTTACAGTACAGTATTCAGTCAGGTCAGGCAGTACACAGTAGGTACCGGTACGATCTCCAAACGCCAAAGGAACAAGAAAATTCGAAGTTCCGAAAGCTTACCTTACAGGCCTAGCAGCCTAGGACACTCTGCTCTGATCCTGAACTGGATTTACAAGGCTCAAATCGAGTCTAATCTGAAATATTATATGAAATTTCTGATATAAACGATGCCTTCGGACTATACGCTGTAGGCAGTGTATAGGTTGGGTTAGGGACTCTGAAGCTAGCTTAGGGCGCTTGCCACTAGTCCTCTCTCACCTCACTATGCATACATACACAAAGAGGGCATTCACAATCATCCGTAGAATTTCAGACACAATTCCCACTCTGCCACTCACTGACTGACTGTGACTGACTGTGTGCGGTACAGCGGTGCGGTAGGAGGGCTAGCACTTCCATTTAGTATTAGTAGCACTACAGCTACTCATACTTCTGATACTTCTACCTGCGGACCTGACCTGTGAGTGTATTTTTTACTTATGTAAAAATTTAAAAGTGGACTAGAATAAAACCTAAAAATTACTACCGGTAACAACTGCAGCAATCAACATCAACATCAATGCCTACTTTTCAGAAATTCCGGACTGTACTTACATCGAGTAGATTAGTAGGCATTGGTCTTGCACCCACTTACTACCGGTACTGCGGTACAGACTGTTGAACAAAAGTGTTTGAAATATCGTATTAATTTAAATTTCCCTCCCTCATTCGAATAGGTAAATATTGTTCAACTGATGATATACTGTAGTCAATACACTATTATGGACACTAAATGTAGCATTTATGTCATATACTTTATTGCCATTCGCAAACTTTGCCATTTTAAGGTTGAACTGAAGGTTGAACTATTTCTGCAGCTGAGCTTAACAGGTAACCTCTGTGAAGGCAGTAGGCCGCTATACCCAAACCTCATAGTCACCTATGCCGCCTCTGAGTCAATCAATGAACGATGCTCTACGGCCTATTTATTTCACCCCTGTCCGTGACGCTCCTCCTCACACCACACAGGGATGCGCGAGCGAAATGACAATCACTGACAGCAATAATGCAATCAGTTGACATGTCATCTGATCACTGACTGAATGATTGTGGAACCAATAAGCTGTGAGCTGTCATTTGATGATCACTAACTGCATGCTTGAGTAATAATCAATCAGCTGACAGCTGTCACCTGATCACTAACTGCATGCTTGTGGAACAAATCAAGCTGACATGTCATCTGATCACTGACTGCATGCTTGTGGAACCAATCAGCTGACATGTCATCTGATCACTTTCTACCATCATGTTTGTGGAATCAATCAGCTGACAGCTGTATTCTGATCACTAACCTCATGCTTGTGGAACCAATCAGCTGACATGTCATCTAATCATTGACTACATGCTTGTGGAACCAATCAGCTGACATGTCATCTGTTCCATGACTGCATGATTGTAGAACCAATCAGCTGGCATCTGATCACTGAGTGCATCTTGTGGAATCCAGTCGATTTTTATCGAGTTGTGCACGGATACCTACCGGTAAGGTTTTTTACTATTATCAGCTTTTCCTCACATCAAATAATAATAATGAACTAACTATAACAAATGGGTTATTTAATGAAACAATAGGGCCTATGGTTAAATATTTAGTTTCGCAAAGACAACCACACAATGAACGAATTCACAGGGTAAATTACACCTAATTGACGCCATTATCTCTAAGAATTAGGTCCGCTTTATGGTAGCCCAATAATCCAAGGTCTACGAATTTCCCACACCGATCGAATATGTAGTCTGCCATTCCGAGGCTGACACTGTCCATCCAAGACGCGGCTATCGCCGATGATGATTTTGATTCTGTAGTGTTTCGACCTTCTCGAGCCCAAAGCAGCTGATGATACGTTTTGTAAAAATCGTTGTTTTGAATAAATTTATCGACATCTTCGTGACTTCTGACGCTGGTAAATTTAACGAGATCTTCATAAACACCTTTAGTATCAGCTGATAGGTCTTCGTACCTTAGAAACATAACTCCGTTTCGTAGATGTTCTTCAATCAGATAGTCATTGACAATATCATCCAACCATCTGCAATAATCTTCTATCATGTCGTCAATAATGTAGAATGGTGCCTCACTAATTGCCACGTTGCTAGCGGTTGCTAGGGAATTCAATCGACCAATCGGATGTCGGACTAACACGATTAGCCTCATACCACCTCCGATTATGAGATTTTGAAATATTTTTAACGAATTAACGTCTGTCAACTTAGCGACAGTGGATTTATGTTCGGAGCAAATTTCGCTGACATTGTGGCACATGGCTCCACAGCCTTGCAAATTCATACCTCCAGAAGCTGCTGTTTGTTCGCATTCTTTGGAGCGATTAATAGCATTTTGAAGGCAACTATTTTCTATGAAAGGAATTGGGGGCCAATTGCAATTAAAGATGGCATCCAACATTGGGGATACACTGTCTTCAGTCCTGTTAACTAAAATACCATAAAACAGATCGCAATTTACGTCATCATCTCCGCATGACAAGTTGTAAACTTGTAATAAATTTAAACCTAAATTCATTTTTGTTTGTATATTAATAGGCATAAACGGCTCAAACAAATAAAATATGTTGGGATTTTGGTTGAATAATTCCCCTAAAAAGGATGACCCCGACCGAATTCGTGTTAAGATGGCCACATTATGTCTCACTGCATCTTCTACTTCATCACTGAGTTCAGGAGTGTTATCCTGGAGGAATACGGAATTGGAGAGATTTTTTTGTGATTGAAAACGAATAATGAGATACAAAGAAGATACGGCTGAACAGAGAATGATACAGATTAAGACATGTGTTGGAGGTAAGCGAAACATCAGTAGATATAAATAATATTAAGAGTTTCACGTTCATAAAGTTTTAAATAATCATTTGTTTTGTAAAGTTAAGACTATTGGCAATCTATGCGGATAGTAGAAGCTCCCAGTTCGCTCTAGGCTATACATATGCGCCACAACAATAAACGATAATTATGCCATGGTATTGTATTTTACGGATTGCTTTTATTATATTGTACATAATAACCATACAACCAGTCCATTAAACAACCATGGGCATTGTAATTGGACTAATGTCTACAATTACTGTACATTGATTGCTATGTACCAGAGGAACTTCTAAGGGGCATATTAAATATAGATACAGTAGATAAATAGCACAACAGTACAGGATTACTGACGATTGAAAGGAAACTGTAGCTGCAGTTGTCATCACACATATATTCCATAAATTTATACGTCAAATTATGAAACAATAAATTAATAAAGTAATATTATTAATCCCCCAATGTATAAAATGACGCATAAAATGATAAAATTATTCAAAATAGATACCAAAGACATGACCTATGCAGAACATAGTTTTATTAGAGAATGAGTATGAAGCATAACTATCGTACCGCGGATCCCACAGACATTCACTGGCGTCGGTGACTCCCTGGTCATTTATCCCACCAAGAACTATATACGCCACAATCTTGTATCTGGAGTATTCCATGTGTCTGACGCGGCGTTTAACGATGTCGGATATCTTGGTTACGAGTTGGCGAGCGAGTTCAGGACTGTATTCCACATCATTGAGGTTAGCTTCGATGACTTCCTTAAGAATTTCTCGAACTTTACCCGGTTGAAACACTCCCTTTTCATCGGGTCCAAGTTTAAAAGTGGGTTGATATTTTCTTGCCACTTTATTAGTTTTGAATCGCCTAAAATGTAGGAAATAATACTTTATTCACACACCGGAAATTACTGCATTTTCTTTACTATAACGCCAGCAAGCTGGCTTTAAACGAACCTGTCTTTCAAGTTCAAGGTTCAACTGTATAAAGTAATGCTCTTCAATAAGAAAAAAGTATCGGAAAGAAGCACTTTTAGTCACAAATTTTAATTAACCGAAATTCAATTAATCTATCTGGGTGTATTGAGATTTGCACGAGTAAGGAGGCTTTTAAAATTCCATCGAGTGCAAAACTCAATACACGAGGGCAGAATATCTGAATTTCGGTTACTGAAATTAATTACAAGGAGTTCTTTCCGACACGTTTTAGGCACTAATGTAATAAATATTGATGAAAAATCCAAATAATATCTTTAACCGAAAAGCATAGTAATATAACTTTTTGATCAAGTTCTGCAGATATGGCGGCCCATGAAAAATATACCAGATTTTCTGCCGTATATTTTCACTTTGCAGTTTACCCCAATGTGAAGAATACCCGGTTTTCATTAAAAATACAGGTTACAGAAGGGCTGAATCTAACCAAAACAACAGGTTATAAGACTGAAATGGCGTAAAAAAACACTTTATAAGGTACATTTAAAAAAATACGAATTCTTCATATAGGCCTATAAAATTTCAATGTAATTTCGACAGAAAAGTGAATACCTGGTATTCTTCACATAGGCAGTAATAACATCATGAGCAATGCGAAATAAACTAAATCATATAGTTGCCTGAGTGATACACGGTTAGTCTATATAAATTGCATTTAGAACTGGTAAAAAATTGTTGGTTTGAAACAATGCCATTATAATGAGAAGAAATTTAATAATTATATTATTAACAATCAAACTCAAACAATCAATTGAATATTTACTAAATTGCTTCCATAATTACGCAGCGATTCAAATTATTGTACCTTTCAAATCCTGATGCTGCCTTACTCAATGTTAAATTGTGTGTTAAATAATTTTATGTTATGGAATATTTATTTATTTAAGTAGAGATCAGGCTCAACTACAAACCAATATTGGATAGTGAGTTCCGTTTTGGAGTACTTCTTGTAGACACTAAAGTTGCAATAATTTTTGAGTGTCTGCATGGATTTAGCTCAAATTGCGTGCAAACCTTTTCTATTTCGATGCACTTTCGATTCATGTAATAAAATTTAATAAATTTGGTCCTTTTTCTGCCGGTTTTGGGGGATATTCTGATCAAAAATAACAATTTAAGAATAAAATACATTCCAAGCCTTACCGTTTAGATTTTCTTGCTAAATGCCTGAACAGAGATGAATGTACTGTATTAGATAATAAAAGTATAGAACACTAATTAATTCTACGTAATCTCAGTTTAGCCTAAAAAATAACATCGGAAGCAACCAATTTAACAATATAATGTACAAAACTCCTATGAAATTTGGTGATATGTACCATTGAGTCTATCAAACAGCTTTTGGTACCCGGCTAAGTACCCTGGTTTAGTTTCTGGTATTGTTAGTTTAATCGACAGCTGTTGTAAACGTCCAAGATAAACAAAACCTACTAAGCTACTGTATTAATGTTTGGCATTCTATCAGATTTCAGTAGTAAGTAACCTCATAATAATTGCTAAATATCAATCACCTGAAAAACATTTCAAGCAAGGGAGTTGTGGGTATTTAATTTCGCGTTCAATAATGTTGAAAATATGCAAATATTTCGAATATCGCACTTCGAATCGTTCCCAACTTTTTTATTCAACAACTAGACAACAATTGATAAATACTTGCGTTTACAATTTTACAATGCATGCAAGTGGTTTCAAGCCATTTGGTGAACATACATAGTGAGTGATATAGTGACATATATAGTGATATAGGTAAATATAGACATATATAGTGAGTGATATAGGTAAATATATCCATCGTGTTTTTGCCGGCCTCAGCTTTAAACAAAAACTACCCAGTCTAAAGACAGGTTCGTTATAATAGGTCAATATTGAAATGGTAATAAATCCAGCACTAAAACTACCCATGATGGAAATTTAATTCGCCGAAACTTTGCAAATAAATGCAAATAATTAGAATATAGCTTAAAATGAAAGTAAATGATGTTATCATACTGAAATCCATTACTAATTAAATACTTGAGATGATACTGATCAAGTAAGTACGATATGCCCCCCGCCCCAGCCTACCTACAGTACTCCACTTACCTCATCAAGGTGAGTTTTTTCACAGATCCACGCAACTTGACCAAACTTACGCGAGTTGACCTTTGTTTGGGGCCGTTACTAGCTCGGTTATCAGAACCGGCAATCCCTGTAAACCCAACCTTTTTATCGCCAACAGGATTTGTAGTTGCACCTGCAAATTTCGCCCCTGTCACAGTTTTCGCCCCTGTCACAGTTTTCGCCCCTGCCACAGTTTTCGCCCCTGTCACAGTTTTTGCCCCTGTTACAGTTTTCGCCCCTGCCACAGTTTTCGCCCCTGCCACAGTTTTCGCCCCTGTCAAATTTTTCGTCGCTACCTCAGGTTTCGCTCCCGCCGAATGTTTCGGCCGAGTAGAAGAGCTAACTACAATGTTTGGCGGCCGACGTTGATTAGACATTGTTTGTTCTTATTAATAGTAACAAGGTGTACATGTGAATTCTGTATTGTATATTCAAAAAATCAAAATAGCCTACGTAATGTTTAGTGCTGACCAAACTTTCGAGTCAAAAGTTTGGTCATCGACCCGAGATCTTAAATTTTAATTATTTGGCACTCAAACACCACAAAGTTACTCAAAGTACGCTGAAACGTCACTCACAACGAAACGTCAAAGTACGTCACTCAAAGTACGCTGAAAATTATAAACAGATTTTAATGTTTTAAAAAGTCAGTTTAATGCTCCGGTCCATCTACAAAACATATAAAATGGCTACATTGAATGAATCTCTGTATCTGTAAACAAATACCTTTTTTTACAATGTCTTTGAAACCATATAAACAAAGACATTGCAATTATTAATTATAGTTACATTGTGCCATAAGAATAAGATCGGTTACTAGATAACAGAACAATCACAATAATTGCCTTTTGAACCTAAATTAAAAACAAAGCAATTGGCGAGCTCCTTGGAATTGTTTATGGTATCGCTGAACCCAACAATACAATTGCCAACTTCGTGTTTGCTCCTATAAAACACTTTGCCAATACCTAATGACCGAAACCGACGGTATGTAACTGTAAGAAAAAAGTCTAAGCAAGCATGCATAACCCAATTATTATAGTGTAATGCAAACACTTTAAGGGGAAGAATTAATGTAATGTTAATTACCCGTCTCAGTGACTGTATCTTTGCTGCTTAGTGCGTCCACACCTGGCAGTAGCAATAACGTCACTTTTTCCAATAACGCAACGTGGGATAAAGCCAGCGGTGAAAATATTTCAAAATATTCTCAAACTGTTGATGAACAAACGTTTATTACAGTTACCCCTTTCTGCTTTAACTTGTTGTGATATTCATTGTGAGAATATTAACCATAAAATGTCACTAAATTCGTGTTATTCAATCTCCAATTGCATTCCTGGCTGGAATGAGTTTGTAAAAGAAAAGCGGGCTGCGGCGCAGGAGGCTTTTCATATTTGGTGCGAACAAGGGCGGCCTAGGTTTGGGCTTGTATGGGAGGTAAAGAAAAAAACGGCCGCGCAATTTAAATTGGCTCTCCGAAATTGCAAACGGGAGGAAGGTGCTTTGCGAGCAGATCGCCTAGCGGCTTCTTTTATTAACTCCAGAAAATATTTTTGGAGTTCAATAAAGAAAGCAACAACTATTAAAATGGGTTTAGCAACCTCTGTCGGCTCCGCCCACACTGAGGAAGAAATAGCCGATTTATTCAAATCTAATTATTATGATATTTTTAATTCAGTCCCTGTATCTGAAATTGACTCTACTTTTGTGCAGTGTAAGTTTTCTGAATGGGACGGCTCCAATAATGTCCATATTTCTGCTGATAAGGTGAAAGATGCCATCAACGGTCTGCAGTGTGGAAAGGCTGCCGGGCCTGATGGCATCTTCCCTGAAAGTTATATTTTTGGCGGTAACCTTTTGCCAGTAATTTTGTGTTTATTGTTCAATTCATTTATAACTCATGGGTTTTTGCCTCAATCGTTAATTAATTCTAGTTTGTTGCCTATTATCAAAGATAAAAACGCTAGTATGAGTGAACGTTTGAATTACCGACCCATAGCCAAAGCTACAGCTGGCTCTAAGGTTTTGGAAACGTGTTTGCATCGGCTCGTTGCCATGCATTCCAATATATCTGACAACCAGTTTGGTTTTGCAGAGGGCCTAGGTACAGAAATGTGTATTTTTGCCTTAAAACAAACAATTCACTTATATATTAGTAAAGACTCACCTGTGTATACTGCCTTCTTAGACGCCTCGAAAGCGTTTGACCGCGTCAATCATAGTAAACTTTTTCGAAAGCTAATTGAACTTGGTGTATCTATTGGTATTGTAAGACTCTTGGCCTTTTGGTATTCCCATCAACTAATTTATATTAGCTGGGGTTCTGCTTCTTCCGGTGCATTTTTGGTTTCAAATGGTGTCCGTCAAGGAAGTTTGCTCAGCCCCCTCTTATTTAACATTTATATGAATGACTTAAGTGTAGAACTAAACAAATCTAATGTTGGTTGTAAAGTTGGAAAGAGTCTTTTAAATCACTTATTTTACGCAGATGACCTGTGTTTACTGTCGCCGAGTATTTTTGCGCCAGACCGTCCTACGGACATCTTGCCCCACCCTGCAGGGTTGGTGGCATTAGGTTCATAGAGGGCCAGTCGGGACCTACCGGTAGCCTTATCTGGGAGTCCCGGTCTGAGTCGGACATACCTGTACCGAGGGAGGCCCTGACTGTCAGATCACACCCTTACCGGTACTACACCTCACGGCCTATATCCCTGGTTCGTTGAGTACCTACCGTCATAGGTTTTTCCTCACCTAGTTAGTTAGGCCTATCATTTGTTGTTTATTGTTTACCTTTACCATAGCAGGATATTTACCACCCTGTCTATCGCTCATTATACGATTGGATTATAGCCTATCTTCCTATTAGCATTCCTATTACCAGTCAGCCAAGTGGCGACTTTACCACCTTGGCGTGGTGGCAGCGGTGTACGATTATTCGAATCCCTCCTGAATACCAACCCACGGTACCGGTACCGGCTGTCTAATTATGGATAAAAGATGGCCGCACTCAAAACACCACGCCTAAACCCCTTATCTAAAACCGAATCGATAAACTCTTTTGAAGCTTGGCGTCAAACACTAATATATAGCTTATCACTCGACCCAGAATTCGCACGATTCACTGCCGATGGAGTTCGATGGACCAAAACATCGCCAGCCCATCCGACCCGCGGCCTTGTAGGCGACGGAGACAATATCCCCGCCACTCAGCGGCGCACCGCACAGCAGAAAGTTACTACTCTCAACCTACTACTAGGACAAATAGCAAACTATGCGCCTATAATTTCACGTAACTCAATTATACGCTCATCCACGTCACTGAACTTTATCTGTCAGGCCTTGCGCCTTCATTACGGTTTCGAGTCGTCTGGCTCACACTTTCTCGACTTCGCCGCTATACAGCTTGAACACGAAGAGCGACCCGAAGACTTGTATCAAAGACTCGTCGCGTTCACCGACGACAACTTACTTACTGTCGATGGCGGTATATCTCATTGTGGCGAAGCCCCTATAGTTGACGAGGAGGTTTCCCCTTCTTTAGAAAACTTTATCGTCTTGACGTGGTTACGTTTAATAAACCCAGATCTTCCTCAACTCATCAAGCAACGATATGGCACAGAGTTGCGCTCCCGCACCCTAACATCCATCAAACAGGAAATCAGCCAGGCCCTGCCATCCCTACTCGATGAACTTCGCACAAACGCCGATGTCCGAACTTTCCGCACTTTCACATCGTCTTCCACATCACGCGCCCCACCATCGGGTGCCCGCCGGAGCGGAGCACAAAGCTCCCGAGCCCAAACCACGAAAGTTTGCCCCCTCTGCCAACAGGCGAACCGCAGGGATACTGACCACTTCCTTAGCACCTGCCGTTTTCTACCTGAACAGGACCGCCGGTTCCTTGTTCGCACCCGCGTCGTCGAGGTAACTGACGATGAGGAGGAGTTGCCCGAGGAAACATACTATCCGGAAGAAGATGTGGTGGTTACGCCCCCATCACGGGTTCGCCGCGTCGCCGTTATACGATCATCAAGTATCGAGGTCACACATGGCTCCCGGCCTATCACGTTGCTTTTAGATTCCGGATCTGAGTCGAATCTAATAGAGGAATCGTTAGCTATCCAGTTGGGTGCACTTATCACCCCCAGCTCACACCAAGTACCGGCTCTCGTTGACGGAAGGTCGACCCTCCGGGTTACGGGTGAAACCAGGCTACGTTTTAAACGTGGAACGCTACATTTTGAGTTTCACGGCCTAGTTATTCCCCAATTGGGCTCCCCGATCATTGGCGGTATGCCTTTTCTCCAGTATAACGACATTTCAATCCGCCCTGCTCTCGGAACTGCAACATTCCGCGATGGATCCACAACCGCATACACAACCCAGGTCCAGCCCAACCTGCGCGGCCGTCAATCGGATTCGCATCTCCTCCGTGCTTCAGCACGATCTGTCGTCATATGGCCTGGCGAGGAGTTACACATACCTCTTCCACTAACTGCAGACAAGGATGAAGACATACTTATTGCCCCCCACGTCCCCACGGGCAACCCCGTTGCCGCATCTCATGTATGGTTCCCACCGTTTTTAGCAAAGCACACAAATGGACAAGTCTCCATACCCAACTCCAGCGGAGTTCCCATAACCATCAA
The DNA here is from genome assembly GCA_032718475.1 of Nemertoderma westbladi. Taxonomy (NCBI): domain Eukaryota; kingdom Metazoa; phylum Xenacoelomorpha; order Nemertodermatida; family Nemertodermatidae; genus Nemertoderma; species Nemertoderma westbladi. Next base: position 85,341 of record JAUCBJ010005433.1, read on the forward strand.
ACGAAACTCACATGTCTGTGTAGCAACTCCACTATGTTCTCCCACCCAATCTGAACTTACTCCCTCAGTATTAGTTCCAGTCATCAGGAAGGCCCAGCACACTGCTGAAGGCAACACTAATCTCGTCCAACTCGATCCTGATGGATGTTTATCTGACTGCCAACGCACTGAGTTTAAGAATATCCTCAGTCAGTTCACATCTGTTTTCAACAGTCAAATTCCTGGATACAATGGCGCTGCTGGCCCTTTCGAGGCAGTCGTCAATATGGGACCAACACTTCCCCCTCAGCAGAAGGGACGCGTCCCACAGTACAGCCGAAACCGATTACTTGAACTCCAGGAAAAGTTCGATGAATTAGAGGCACTCGGCGTGTTTTCAACCCCCGAACGCGCAGGTATTAACGTCGAATACTTGAGCCCCTCATTTCTGGTAGCCAAACCCAGTGGAGGCACACGGCTAGTTACCGCATTCAATGAAGTGGCCCGGTACTCCAAGCCCCAGCCTTCACTCCTACCAGACGTAAACCACATACTTCGTATCATCGGAAGTTATAAATACATCGTTAAAACCGATCTTGTCAGCGCATTCTATCAAATCCCCCTACAACAAGCGTCAATGAAGTATTGTGGCGTCGTAACCCCATTCCGGGGAGTCCGTGTTTATACCCGATGCGCCATGGGCATGCCCGGATCCGAAACAGCTCTTGAGGAGCTCATGTGCAGAATCCTCGGCGATCTCCTTACCGAAGGTGTTGTCACCAAGATTGCCGACGACCTATACTGTGGCGGAGGCTCTATCCCCGAATTGGCCCATAACTTTTCCCGCATGCTCGCTGCATTGGACCGTTGTAATCTGCGCTTATCTCCACGAAAGACATTTATATGCCCGGAGTCTACTACTATCCTTGGATGGAAGTGGAGTCGCGGCTCACTCGCCGCATCCCCCCATGTCGTGTCAACACTTGCTACGTGTACCACCCCCGGTACAGTTTGCGCATTGCGATCCTTTATCGGTTCGTACAAAATCCTCGCTCGGGTCCTTCCTCGATGCTCTGCACTAGTCGCACCACTTGATGGATTAGTCAGTGGTCAACCTAGCGATCCAGTAGCCTGGGAGGAGGCCACCCTAACAGCTTTTCGCCGAGCACAGGCAGCACTGAAGACGTGCCGGACAATCGTCATTCCCCATCCATCTGATGAACTATTTATCGTCACTGATGCTGCAACCAGCACAGATGGATTGGGTGCAATTCTGTACGCCAAACGCAACTCCACACTTCATCTCGCTGGATTTTACTCTGCAAAGCTCAAAACACATCAACATGCTTGGTTCCCATGCGAAATGGAAGCCCTGGCTATAGCATCAGCCACCCATCACTTCGCACCATATCTGACTCAATCAACCACCCCATCAACCATCGTAACAGACAGCAAACCATGTGTGGAGGCATTCGCCAAGCTTAGCCGTGGCGCGTACTCATCCAGCCCACGTCTAACCACGTTCCTGGCGACACTCAGCCAACATAATATCGCTGTAGTCCATATCACCGGCATACGAAACCTTCCTGCCGACTTCCAAAGCCGACAAGCACCAACCTGCACCGATGGACACTGCCAAGTGTGTAAGTTTGTCGAGGAGCTTTGCGAGGCACCCATCATTCGAGCGTCATACGATAATGCCAGTGCTGCATCACCCCGCCCACTATATGCTACTCGCAGCACTTGGTTAGCCACTCAACAAGAGTGCCCCGATCTACACCGCACAGCGGCGCACTTGTCACAGGGCACCCGCCCGTCAAAAAAAGAGACATCCATCAGGGACATAAAGCGATATCTTGGCTGTGCTACTGTGGCCTCAGATGGACTTCTCGTTCGCCGCCAAATGGCCCCTTTTAACTCACCCCGGGACCTTATTATTGTCCCCCGCCATGCCTTACCGGGATTACTTATGTCAATGCACCTAGAGTTACAGCACCCGTCCCGGGCCCAGCTTCGACTTACAGCTTTACGATATTTCTGTGCCCTAGATATCGATCGCGCCCTAGTCGCAACGTCCACCAGTTGCGCCCAGTGTGTAGCTTTGCAGGCCGCCCCTCGAAGACCCATTCCCCAGACATCTGAAAAGCCACCAGACGTTATTGGAATCTCATTCGCTGCCGATGTCATCCGACAGAATAAACAGATGATACTCCTTATCCGGGAGACAGTTTCATCTTACACAGCAGCAACACTTATCCCAGACGAGCGCCACGAAACATTGCGGGACGCCCTATTGAGCCTTTGCATTGGACGTTACCCAATCGCAGGCCCCCGCGCCGTGATACGCACCGACCCGGCCCCCGGCTTCCGCACACTGTGTGAAGACAAAACTCTCCTGGCTCACAACCTCAACATCCAGTTAGGAGACGCGAAAAACG